>WEDG01011750.1:0-64706 GCA_017591395.1 Schistocephalus solidus
TGTGCTCCACAGGAGGGAGCTACAGGGACGGTGACTTTGCGCGTGTTTTTTTGTTTTAAAGTGATAGTAGATATGCGCTGCATCTACCGCACTCTCCTCCTCCCCACCTGAACCCGGTGTCATAACAGAGTCAAGAAGACCGGAGATGGGAGAGGGCGCAGGTTGCTGGCGCTAGGTCCACCGTGTGCTCCACAGGAGGGAGCTACAGGGACGGTGACTTGCGCGTGTTTTTGTTTAAAGTGATAGTAGATATGCGCTGCATCTACCGCACTCTCTCCTCCTCCCCCACCTGAACCCGGTGTCATAACAGAGTCAAGAAGACCGGAGATGGGAGAGGGCGCAGGTTGCTGGCGCTAGGTCCACCGTGTGCTCCACAGGAGGGAGCTACAGGGACGGTGACTTGCGCGTGTTTTTGTTTAAAGTGATAGTAGATATGCGCTGCATCTACCGCATTCAATCCTCCTTCCCACCTGAACCCGGTGACATGACAAGGCCAAGAAGACCGGAGATGGGAGAGGTCGTAGGTAGCTGGCACGGCTGGGGCCCCTAGGCCCCAGCCGCCCCTAGGCGTGCCACTACTACCCCCATGTTAAGCATTTGTTATGGGAGTACAAGCCGAATAACTCCTGCCGCGCCCTGATGTTGCCCCCGGGGTTGGTCCAACGCATCTACCACATGGCCCGTTTAGGGGGCACACACATACACAAGATCTGCCCCCACAAACACAAGCACCAGAATTTCGCAAAAATGGGTATTGCTTACTGGAAGCAGTGTCAATGGCTGTGGATGTCGCTGATTTGGCGGACACCTGTTCACACGGTGACGTTGCACTGAGTAGACCCATAAACGAGTGTCCCAGTAATAACTGAAAGTCCGTATCATCCTGGCGGGCGGAGGCTGCATTCAGTAAATCATCGACCGCATATATGGCAATCTTGCCATTCTGAGTAAAGGGCCCTTCAGAGGCCGCCGTCGCTGCAGACGTGTTTGCTGGATGTGAAGATGTGCTGCCCAACAGGCCGTGCAAGTGGTGGTGTTGCTGAACACCGCCAACCAGCAGGAAGTGATGCCATTCACCATTGCTGCTGGCGGGAACACGCAGCAGGGTCATGGCTGCACGCTGGTTGCCGGCCAGGGCATCGTCTGTGCCAGGCGCGCCAGAATGCAGCAGACTCGATAGACTGCTACTAATTAGTTGTAAGGCCTCTAGTGAGGGGTTAGAGGCGAGTAGTTGGGAGATGGCACCGCGACCAATCAAACAACCTCTGCCACGACCTGATGGAGAGATGAGTTGATCCAAAACCAGGGCTTCATTACAGTTGGAGAAAAAGAGCTGGGCTGCTGGACTGTTGGCGGGAGTCGCTGGCGCGGCTGAATCAGTTGAGGTTGCAGTCGGAAGGAGATGGCTGTTGAGAAGGCGGGAGGCGGCAGAAGTCTGCCGAATTTTAAATGGATAACTCGGACTGTCCACCGGGGAAGGGATTTCAGGGAGCGGAGGAGCAGGGGAATCAGTGAGCGAGGGGCTTATTTCTGTAGGCGGGGCCACAGGATCAGTTATGGCCTTGGTAGAGAAAAGTTGTTTGACGTACGAGAGCGAGGCCCAAATCTCATCGTCTGGTGCATCCAGAAGCAGCACGGGAGTCTGAAGAGAAGACCAAAGAGGCTAATTATCTGGGAGGGGGATGAACGTAAAGGGCACGACATTTGAGAATGCTGACTTACCGTCAACTGAAATGAGAGATGGACAGGTGGAGAGAAAGAACGCTTGATGGAGAGCAGTCGGTCGACAGCCAATTCACGCAGGCGGTCGGCTTCCGCCGATGCAGATAACAGTGATTCTTCTATTTTGCAAAGGTTTAGCACAGTCATTGGAACCAGGTCAAGAGTAAAAGCAAATGCAAAGTGAAGTGCTGAAATGAATACAAGAGTCTACGCAACGCGTGCATGTGCCAAATAGCAAACGGTTTAAACATATAGAATCCGATTTTAACTCATAAGTGATTCAAACTGCGGGCTCAGCAGGGTAGGATAACGAAGGCCAATAATCCTATAGGTACGCTCACCAATCGCGCTTCGGGACATACTCTCGAGTCTCGATAGCAGCCACTCACAGTGCAAACGAAGACCAAGGGGTTCAGAATGGCCATTTCTGGCTAATAAGCAGGCAACACCCAGTCCAGATGTCGCGCGGTACCCGAGGCTCGAACCCGCGATCTGTTAGATAGAAGTCGAATG
This sequence comes from Schistocephalus solidus, assembly GCA_017591395.1. Classification (NCBI taxonomy): domain Eukaryota; kingdom Metazoa; phylum Platyhelminthes; class Cestoda; order Diphyllobothriidea; family Diphyllobothriidae; genus Schistocephalus; species Schistocephalus solidus. Next base: position 2,236 of record WEDG01011750.1, read on the forward strand.
CTCTAACCATTAAACAATGGGTTCGTTATTCTGTCAGTATCGGCTTTAAAGCGACCATGTGAGCGTGGGCGTTTGACACACATGAACTGTCCCCGCCTGCACTAAGGGTGGCTCGAAGGTGCTATAAAGGCCATATTACCAAGCAGCCATTACAGTCTGACTCTCAGTCTTGAGAAGAACCGACCTATAACGTCAGTTAGCAACCTTCCGTACCATGATCCCTAGTGCATCAGATACTTTATAGTTGAGGAACGCGCTGATGTGCTGTGGGGATGGATCACTCGGTGTCGACCTCACACGCTCATCCCACTTAAATCCACCAGTCAATAACCCGAGTTTGTCAATCAATAGGGTATGGTATAGTGACTGTCGCGGCGCGTACGTCTATGTCTACGGCGAGCCTCCACACGTATGCATGGCAGTAGGAAGCAGCACACAGGAGTTCTGTGCTGCATAATAAACTCCTGCCTTAAGGCAGTGAGATTCCTGTTTTGGTCAAGCGCAGCTGTAGCCCAGTCCGTTGTCAGGGCCAAAACACATGCAAACACAGTCTTTTGCCGTCGGCAGGCGACCATTAGCTTTCTCGATTGTCATCTCATTGTCTCCTAACCAACAGAATGCGGGTTCACACTTCATAGGTTGCAACATATGGGGTTGGGTGTGGCTGGCTGATGATGGCTAATAAGCCAAAAATGGCCGTCTATTTAATTTCTGTTGGTATTTCCTCGGTATGATGACAAGTTTCCCTGTAACAGTCAGTGGGCACCCTAATGACGAATGGGACAGGGAAAGAGGTAGGTTATGGCTGGCTGACGATGAATAATAAGCCAGAAGTGACAAATCCAGTCTTCCTTCTATTTGCCGGTAGTAATTCCGGCATATATGCAGCAAAACACGCGCAACGGTCGGCTTAGGTTTCTAGCCCAAAGGTTGCTCCTCATCTTGTAGCGGAGATAACTGCAATGAGATAACAGAGAAAACTGCAAGCAAATAAGCAAACAAGTAAATCGACAGCAGTAAAAGTTAGCCATCGTCAGTGTCAGCGGATCGAGCGGTTCGACGAAAAATGCTCGGACCAAAGGAAGGACTAGGGCCAGCACCGAAAATGAGAACAGCCCTCTCCTGATGCTCGCATAGGGAAAATCGAGACGACGCAAAAGTGAGCACTTTACTCTCGCCTACTCTAATCTGTAGCAACGTCCAGGATAAAGGAAGAGGGCACAAGAGGTGCTCTGCGTGCGTTGGGAATACGAAGAAGTAAATGCTGAAAAAGAGAACCAAGACAGTCTAACCTAAGGCAGTAACAGTAGACACTGATTCGGTCGCCAGAGCGAAAACTCGCACGGTGTGCGCCAGCAGACTTGAATTGGCGAGTTTGGTGAGGAGGAGTTTGCGCGCGTTGATGCCTTCAGATGACTCAAACTGTAGAAAGGACGAAGAAGAAGAGAGAAAAACAATAATTAGGACTGGTCCTGGATAAGTAAGTTTTCTACTGATGTGAAGACCAAATTAGCAAACAGCCCGTAATGGATAGTACTTACAACATAATGCTACCTGTCAGATCTGACGGAGAGATAAGAGTGGCAGTTCGAGCGTGTGACTTCTAAGCCACAGGTCACGAGTTCGGGCCTCAGATGTTGCAAAGTCTGGGACTGGGCATGGCTGGATGAAGACTGCTAATACGCCAGCAATTGAATCTCCAGTCTGTCAGTAATGATATTCAGCTCATAATATACTACTGGCAGCTGGTGGGTCTCGAGATTGGGCCCCAAGGTACAACGGGAAGAGTGTGTTCCGGAACCGATCGGTGAGCACCCATCTGCCATTGTCAATATTCCCGATAGAAACCGTCAAGATAAGGATTCCGTGGTTCAATGGTTAGCACGTTGGACTTCTGACCAACAGGCCGCGGTTTTGAGTCTCAGTAGTTGCAACATATAGTCCAGAGAATGAATACAAATAGGCCAGAAAGGTTCATTCTGTTAAATTTGTGTCTATCGCCTTTCTGCCTACTAATACCTCTTCTGCCAGTTAAGTAAAAATCTTCATATAAGGACCACGAGTTAATTTTTAACTTGTTAAATAATTTCTAACGAAATGATAAATGACAGATGAACAATATTGACAAAGAGAAGGGATATTGGAACGACAATTTCCGGCTCATATGCCGTCATCAGCCAGTCATACCCAACCCCCAATCTGTTGAACTGCAGTTCAACGCTGTAACCAATGAGCCACGGGCTCGTTGTCTTGCCGGTTTATATGATCAATAGTGACACATGTTGACGAGTGCTCACCGATCTGCTACTGAACTCAATCGTACAATTCTGCCTTGGGGCTCACTCACGAGCCACACCAGCAGTCGCATTAAGGCTAGTAGACGTAAAAGCAGATGAAAAATGCCAACAAAGACAAGGGAGATTGGAATGACCGTTTCTGGCTCATGAGCCGTCATCAGCCAGTCATACCCAACCACAAGTAGTGACCCACCCGAGGCCCGAAACTACGACCTGTTGAACAGAATGAGAGTGAACAACAATAATAATAACATCATGAACAGAAGAGAGCTCCTGGCAGACGCGTTACAAACACACCTGACTTCGTAGGCGCTGGATGGCAAATTGAGTCAGCGGCTGCAGCGAGGTACTGTCACCATTCCTGGAGTCAGAGCAGGGCAAGAAATTGGTGATAAAACGCTGCAGCCTCTCCCGTCGACGATCGGCGGCAGAAATGCCAAAACGAGTGCCTGAAAAGCCGGCGAAAGTTCCTGACGCGACAGAGGAGGCAGTGCGCTCAGAGCAAAAAGTGGACAGGCCGAGGGGAAGAGGTTTAGGCCGCCCTGCCATCGGGGTCACCTGGTGGTGCGGCATCTCCTTCAGTGCTGCAGCAGCCCCAGCGTCCACCGGTGTGTCCTCATCCCGACTGTCCTTGGCGGCCGCAGTGGATCCCAAAGGCTTTCGGCGAATGGCCCCCATTCGGCGGATGCGGCTGGCCAGCGGGTGGCTGCCCGTTGAACGCAGCAGTGGTGGCAGCGACGCGGAGGGGGTGGTTGCGGCACCGGTCACGCGAACGGAATTGTTTCCGCTGAGTTCGCTGCCAATGATGCCTGGATCTTCGGTCTCCGTGGCTTGCGCGATTGATGATGATGATAGGTCGGTGGCATTTTTTAGTGCAGCGATGGTATCGTTGCAGGCAAGTTTTGGAAAATGGCCTAGAGAAAAAATTCAGTAAGTCACTGTTCGGGATGGGATTGGATGCAGCGGATGAAGTGATGTGAAATCCCTGTTTTTCACGCCCAGAGAGGAACCTAACTGAGCTACGAACATGCGCTGGGGATTTCAATTCTGGGGTTGGCATGTGGCCGGCTGATGAGGGCAGACGAGCCAGAAATTGATTTTTAGTAATAATACGTCCTCCAAAAAATTTATGTGTTAAGACCATCACATGAGACAAAGGGTGCGTTGCATGGCAGGAAAAAAATGAGATTATTAAACTTACGGCCGTAGGTTGCGAGGGCTGACTTAGCTGGGTAAGGATGCGCTGTATGGCCGCCGAAACAGGACATGGAAAAAGGAACCATCAACAATAAAAGTAGCTTCGCTTTAAATTCCAAGGAAATCATGTCTAGGATAAAGGTGAGGGTTAGGGTGAGGCCAGAGTTGGGGTTAGAGTCATGATTAGGCTAAGGGTTAAGGTTATTATCATCTTAAAGGCAGGGTTTTGGATTAGGATTGGGTTAGAGAGTTAAGATAAAGGTGACAGTATAGTTTTAAGTTAGGGTTAGTGCTAAGACATGAGTATATCGAACCTTCCTGAAACTTACCGTAAGGACACCTAGTTAAGCCTGCGGGCGGTTCCTATCCCCGTGTCTTGCTTTGGCGACCATATAAGGCATCCAATTCGTGATTCTATTGGTTAAATCATTTTTCACCTTTTTTCACATCGAACTGAAGTTTCGAAGCTGAATGCCTGCCCAAACATTACTGAATTGCTTCAAAACGCCATCCTATGACGTCCTATTTCGGCTTATCCGTCTGTCATGCAACAGCTGTTGATTGGCCTAAGGTTAATGACGCGTTTTATGGGTTACGCTAACGAGGAAGAATCCTGGCTTATCAGTCGCACAGAGAGAGATTGCAGACTGACCGTCTAGATATAACAAATGCCTCTAAGAGCAATCGTCCATTTTGAGCTTAACAAAACCTATCTCTCCCAGCACCAAGGAGTGAGAAGCCCAAAATTGCATTCCATACTCAATGGTGAAGTTACTTCTTCCCATCCCAAGCCCTTAGATGTGCCTCCCTCCTTCCGCACTTGGCCTTTAGTATTCAGTTTATTTGTCAAAAAGAACACGCTTTACGACTATGAGGTGAGAACCACTATGTAACCAATCAGGGCTGAGACAAGCTTGATGCAACCCACGATCTATGCTCATCCCTAGCGGAGTAGAGTTCGCGGACAATCTCAGGAAACATAAAAATTTCGAAATGCATTTTCAGTTAAGAAAAATAACTTAAGTTGGGTCGTAATATTGATTATCTTGCAGCCTGATCCCAAGACATTTCAGTCTAATATTCCTACAAGAGCATTTCACATGCAAGTCACCGCCCCTGCGCCCAGCCTGCAGTGGGCACACGTTGTACAGTCAGAAACGACTGTCAAACTGCTGTATGTCCGTCAGTCGTGTGGTTCTCGATTTCCTGACTAATAATACGTTTGACCCACTTGTGAAAAATTCAGCGGTCTACCCACGCCAACAAAGGGGAAGGCTTCGGTACAGTCAACGCTCTAGCCGACTGAGCTACGAGAACCTACCGGAAGCCGTGAGTTTAATCACATTTGGGTCCAGGTACGGCAACTTATGGAATCCACCAATTCTGATACAGTAAGCTGACTGCCTCTGGCAGGATATCCTAAGCAATCAATTTAGAATCCACCAGATGACTACCAGGCTCATGCAATAAATTAGTAGAGGGTTTTAGCAGATTTTAATAATTCGTTTAACCCACTTGTGACCTCTACTAATAATAATAATACACACCTACCGAAATCCAGGCGGTGGAACTTCTATGCATCTGTCACCCATGTTTCGGCGTAGAAGAACATTACTAATTATCAATCTGGCAAGCACTGTGGGTAAGAAGTAGATTTTTATAAGATTAAACTGGACGAATAAGCAGAAACGCCAACAATATCCTCTGCATGAGTGAAGAGAAAACATTAATTTTTAACGTCAGTTGATACACACCCGGGAGGCTTTATTCCACACCAAGAAGGCAGATAAACACTCCTTACAAAACTTCCGTAATAGAAGTTATGGCAGCAGTCGCAACACCAGCAATAGTATGCAGTGGGAAAGCAAAACTTTATAGGCTGGAAATGTACATTCCAGAGAAGCTCTAAAAAGAAGTTCCATAAAAAGCAGTTTTAGGAAGGTTCTAGTTGGCTTCTAACTGCACGGAGAACCCTGGGAAATTTAAGATCACTGGGAAAAGATGAATCACAATGGTGAAAATCACCGTGTAGATCAAGAGCGATTATATATGCCCACGAGGCTTTAAGAGTTACATCCTCTCTGAAAGAAGACGGGATCGCGGCTAAGAGTGCCAGGACGCAAAGAAAGGAAAAATCCTATAGAGTAAAGGTTATGTGGGGTGGCATCAAGTTTGAAGAGACTGAGGGGAGGGAGGAGGTTAATCGTAAAAAGCCTAGTAACTTGAAGTGATCATTTTACTTTTGACTCGAGCTTGAGAAAAGTTCCCATTGGTCAATGCTTAAGGGAGTCCTGCGCACAGTGGTCGCACTACGGTTTGACTTAGGTACCCCTACCGTAAGGCAAGTTACATTGCGCAAATTTACAGGTAGTCGCCTATTTTCCTGCCATACCATCGCGGCGACTGGTTGAAATACCTGTCCTGTTTGCGTTGAAACGGAACAATGGGAGGGGGGTGGGATGTCAGACTACATCCAGTAGTCGGAACGCGATGAGTAAGCGAGGATGGAGGCCACGACTCAACACAGCTACAATCCGTTAGCAAGTCACCACTACTCACCCGAGGTAGTGACGGTCATCGTGGAGTAGGAAGTATGAACTAGCGGTATAAACCTGCAACTAAGGGGGGGCGAAGTCAAGGTTCACTTACGATTCGTCCAGGGCAGGAAGGCCGAGAAGAGACTGTGATTCTTGTTCTTCTTCTGCAGCTGTGGCCGGCACAGCTGACGTCGCATGGAGCAGCAGCGACCCAGGGGTCCCATCTCATCGGCACAGTCACAGAAGAATTCACTCGTGGTGGAAAAGGTGAGATCGTGGCCAGCATGACAGAGCTGGGCGCAGAGGTGGCAAACGCCGCGAGTGTTCACCATGTCACAGGTGTGACAGCAGTACCAGGGCTGTTGAGCAAAGTTATGCTGAGTGGAGGCAAAGGTGCAGATCTCCTCCAGGCCATATTCGGTGGCATAAAAGGAGGCCAGAAGGTCGCTGCGCGGGCTGCCTGCGGAACAGGCGACGGGGCCGCAGAGGGCCTCGCGAAGAAACACATCCAACGCCACGTTCCAACTCTCTCCCAGCTTGATGGAGCCATTCTGGTTGCCATGCGGGGGTAGGAACGGCAAAAGAATACGAGTCAGTGGGAGGCTTGTGATTAATTACACGGAAGCTACCCGAGAAGATTTACTGCACAAATATGAGCAATTTGATCCTAGGACACGGAGATCGGTGCAGCGGGTTCGTTAGTGACCTGGGGTTGCAAACCACAGTCTAGCACACCTCTGCAACCAGGCTAGATTAGCGAATACTACGCAGATGTGTGATCTAAACAAGGATGACTCACAGACCTTCGGTTACAGAAACAAGGTAGTCAGCTTTGAGGCTGTATAACGGGGTCATGCGGTGCCTGGAAAGCAGACGATTCGACCAGAAATACTACACGGCATCTGAAAGAACCTCTATCATAAAGGGTGCGAAGGGTTTACAAAACAGGCGAACCAGAAACGCTGGGGGTACAGCATTCAATTAATTTCTCAAATGCACTGAATAATAACAGATAAGGATTATATGGTCTCTCAATAGCGGACAGGAGAACAGGAACCGTCCGCAATACAGGTGCCTTTGAACCAAATTGCTTGAAAAGTAGCCTTAAGTTTAAGGCTACGGGTAGGGTTAAGTTAAGGAAGTTCAGCTTTTAAATTTCCTCAGAAGTTAATTTGGACTTTGGAGCAGATCAGCTTATTTAAGGGTCTATAGGCGTAGACCAAAATCTGATATGAATAATTGGGCCGAAGTCCATCAGAAAATGCGGGATAACCACGTAATATTCGGAGCTGCCAACAGGCAGTCAGAAGTATAACTTATAAAATTATTCACCATACTGGCAGAGCGCAAATACTATCGAAAATCAGATCAGTTTATTAATGGGTCTATAGGCGCAGCTTGAATGTAATATGAATATTAGGGCCAATAATGAGTCGAAACCCCCGCAGCTGTGCCATTCAGCGCAGGATATAGGCAAAACACGTGTCTGGTTTTGGCCAGTACCTGTGGTTAAATTTAGAATTAAGGCTAGTGTTAACTATAGGATTAGGTTAGGGTTATATTAAGGATCAAGGGTAGGGATAGTGTGAATTATCTGGATAGATTAGGGTTACGACGTGGAAATAATTACTCTTCCTGGAGTTATGCGCAGAGTCGCCTTAATTACTTGGGCTGGACGTTCTCATTCCCGTCGCAGAAGCAAGGCTTACCTAACAGCAAAGCCTTCAAATGACACATGTAAATAACAGAAAAGGTGGACAATAAGACAACCAGGTTCTGCCAACCTGGATTCGGCTGCTGAAGATAAACCGAGACATTGAGCTCTCCTTCTCAGGTGACACTGCACTGCTGGTTTCGTGTAATCACGGTCCCACGGAGATGCGCGGTTTACTGGTTCGGTGCGCAGGCCGCCAGGGCCCTTGTCACTGGCTAGCCCTTGCCACAAGTTACTCGGGCACTAAAGGCTGCACAGCCAACTACCTCCTTGATTTAGGGAAGCGCAGTGGATAGCAGCAGCAATCGACATCGCAGCATCTATTTCCACTCGAGAACCAAACAAGGCTACTTAAAGAGCCAGACTGTTACGGAATAAAAAGCACCGTCTTAAGTCCAAAAGTAAAATGTAGACATGTCAAGGCGAGGCTCACCTTTTTTAGATTGAAAACAAACGCGAAGTAGTCCAGAAGGGTGGGGCTGACTGAGGGGTGTGACTGCAGGTGTTCAGCGGTTGCTTCGTGCTCTAGATTCCAGTAATGTATATCAGGCAGGGCCGGTGAGGGCGAGTCTCCTTGGGGAAAGCGACTTGTGTTTTGGATCCAGGGCTTCAAAGAGCAGGCACATGTAATCGTAGATGGACCGCAGGGTGAGCACAAGGTCATTCTAAGACGAAGAAAGGGAAAATGAATGCAAGATAACTGATATATGAGGATCTACCTCCTTTTCCATGCTCTATGAAAATCAATGTAAGGTCCAAGGAGATGATGACCCCGGCGTGAACTGACCAAAAAACCGCAGCGGCCTTGGCCTCACCGGTCCACTGGCAAGACTATGCAGAGGGGCTGTGAGATTGTGATAGACTGTTGAACAATCACGGCACCTGAACCGCATGTCTACTCATAAGGATACTAACTGCCACTAAATGTACCGACATTTGAATCGTCAGGAGTGAGGGCGTACATCGCATGGCCCAGGAAAAGTGGGTGCCGAACTGTGACTAGTGCATGAGACGAACTTTCAGTGCATCTACCTCCGCCTTTTTCTTCATTGCCAAGCTAGATCCGATGGGAAAGGTAATGTGTCAAGACGACGGGACGCAGGTGCAGACAAAGCTAGCCAACCCATCTATGCATGCTACACACATGACTCACCTGCAGACGGTCGTTCAGAATTGATTGGTTCTTGCCCAACAAGATAGTAATTATGCCCTCTGCCCAGGGACAGAGTACTTCAAAGAGGCGTAGGTGCGGCATCACGGACTGGCTGCCGACCAGCGCGAGACAGCGCAGACCTGAGATGGAGAGGGGCAGAGCCTGGAGATCAGGCAGTTCTTTGTCCAGCAAATCGTCGCCAGCACAAGTTGAAAGACACTGGAGTTGCAGAAGGACGGGCGTTTTCCACAGCCCAACGGCCAAGTCAAATACTTGCAGACAGGTCTAAAAATACGAAATAAAACGATGTGAAACGTAGGTGGCTAGTGGTGGCCAACAATACGGATACCAAGAGGAAAACCTGAGCTTTTAAAAAGCAGCAAAGCTCTGAGCAAACACTTGTTGGAAATAAAGGTGGTGAAAACTGAAAAATTCACGAGGTAACGATATGATGAAGGAATGCACCCCTCCAGATAAGGTCAGATGAGAAGGTATGTTGCATTTGTAAAATGAGGCAACAGTTCAAGTGAGACGGCAGCTCAAAAAAAACAAACTAATACTAAGCCAGCCAACCAGCGATGTGTTAAGTGAAAGTAGTGGGCAATGGAATGAATAAATGCGATCATAAAAAAGGAATTGCGTGACACACCTTCGAGTGCAGTTCACTGTCGGACGTCCAGGGCGCAGCCAAAAGACGCAGGAAACGTTCTACGAAGAGGCAGAAGCGTCGTCGTTGACAGTAACTTAGCCAGTTCCGGAGACGTTCCGGTCGCATGCTATGCGCACGAGAGACTAGACCGTAGGAGCTGAGAGGAAATACGCGGACTAGGGTTTTCAGAGCCTGACGCACCTGTTGCTGGATGCCCTCCATCTCGGTGGACGAGATAGCTTCAAGGAAGCAGCAGGTACGTTCCTCGTCGATGAGATAGCAGCCTAGTCGGCTGACACCATCATCACCGCGCTTCGGTGTGCTCAAGAAGGCAATAAACAGGGTTTGAAGGAGACTAGCCTGGTGTGATTGCTGTTGGGTGGTGGTGGGACTGGTGGTCGATGATTCCGGAACAGTCAAGGCGGATTGGATAACAGCTGCTGCCAATTGTGAGAACAGGGCTTCGTGCGACGGGGGGTTAATGGCTGGGAGGGGGGGGAGAGACGTAAAAACAGTTTCAATGAACGATCAGTCAGAGGTCTGTCAGGACGAAAGGGAGCATAGCCTCTGGACACCACATAGGGCTGTGAGTGAATGCCGTAAAAAGCGAGTTCCGGGTAGCAGATTAGACAAAGCAAAGATAACTGAAGTGGTTGTTAGGTTGCTGGCTCCTTAACGATATAGCATGTATACTGCGCGCATTATAAAGCATCCAGTTTGCAAAACCACACTAGACCAGTAATTTTTAAGGTGTCAGCATGAGCTGTGAACTTCACCCACAGTGGATAACTTCACACATGGCATTAGCGAGGCGTGGTAGCCACACTTTGTTAAGCCCACTTATATCTCACTTAACTGCGATGCCCATTTTAAGGACCAAACAAGACGCGGCTCAGCAGCGGCATGCCTCGGTCAGGTTCATCATGCCCCACACGGTTTCGTCGGCAGAGGTAAAAAGTGAGCAGAGCTTGCTACCCTAAAAAATAGGACACTAAAGGTCTCGAATGCCGGGTCGTTTAGTATTTTGTCTACTTGTCGGGGATGAGTAATGGCATACCACGCACCTCATCGATCTCCCCAGCCCCGCAAAACGTTTCAATTGACAGACAAAGTCAAGATGATTGGAGAAGGGCGGAAGCACAGTTACCGAAACCCTCGCAGCTGTGCCATGCTGCAGCAGCAGTAGAATATCGGTGAAACACGTGTCTGGGATTTTAGCCAGTACCTGATCTGCCAGTATGTTAAATAAGTACGCAGGTCATATTATTAACTGCCTGTTGAAAGCTTGTGCAAACTACGCGGTTATCTCGCACTGGGTGATGGAATTCAACCCAAATATTCATATCGAATTTGGCGCGCACTGATGGCAGTTATATCATGTTATATCATGTAGCGACAGAATACTGGCGAACCACGTGACTGGGCCTTGAGCTACAACCTGTGCTGTTAGTATGATGTATCCTGTAACCCCAATATGTACTACTGCCTGCCTGCTGGCATCGTAATGAATATTACGCGGTTATCCCGCTGTGGCTGGTGGACTTAACAGCCCAAATATTCCTATAAACTCTCGGTCTGTGCCGATAAAACTTAATTCATATTGATTTGCTCCAAGAAAGCGATTAATTTCAGAGAAAATTAATAGTATGCAAGGTGTCAGACAGTTGGCAGCCCAACGCTACATTTTGAGAAGGACTGAGATAGCTCCGCCAGTGGGCAGTCTTCCTTACCACGACTTGTAACTCGTCTTGATAGACTAACGGGTAACAGCTAAGAAAGTGGGCAATGAACCTGCGTTACAGTCGACACGATCTCGAATCCCTTGTGGTCATCGTGTACTTACGGTAAGTCTGAGGGGGCCGCAAAAATGGCTGAAGTGGATTAAAGTTGCTATCTAACAAATCCAAACATAAGGTAACAGCTAGGCTTGGGGACGCATGAACACCAAACTAAGTACCCGCCTACACTGCTGCATCCTCAGTTGGAAACTTTAAAGAGAATACTGCTATGAGAAGAATTCCCCCGGGTTAAACCGTTAACAGTCTTACCACGTAGGAGGATGAAATTAAGAAGGCGCATTTGACTTGAAGCCTCCTGAATCGACTGGTCACCGGTAGCGGTGGGCGTTGGTGATACAAATAGAGAGGAAAGGGCAGTTCACGCAGGCTGGTGTTAAGGCTCGGGTGGACTTTGGTGAGACAGCGTTGAATAAAGCGTGGGGTGCCACTGGCCAGCTCCAGGTAACCGAAAGCCTCCTCTCGAACAGAACTGAACAGTCGGATGAGTGCTGGATCTGAAAAAAAGAAAGTAGAGGCATTAATATTTGATGCCGAGGTGACACTGTTATGGTCTACGCGCGTGATTTGTTGGTGACGATGAGTAGTCCAGAAAGGACTATTCATATCTCCATCGCTTTTCTCGGTACTGCTTCCACGCAGAAAACGGAACCCAGGTAATTGAACAAGATCAGATGTTCTCGCGGCAACCTAGGAAGATGACGTACCCGGATCAGATCACCTTTTTGGGTCCGAAAAACGTACAGGAAGCTGCCGCCACCGCCACCGCCATTAGTGTGCTGATGGAAGTTAAGGTTTTTTGTGTCTTAATGTGGTCCTACAGTTAAGGAAAGTCTCCGATTGTTGTAAAAGAGGCATCAAACTTCAAAGTAGGCTCAATCAATAAATTATTCGTTCCTGAATACCCATTTACACATTTTAGTTACTTGCGTTTAAATGTTCCTACTACATCAAGCTGTCAAAATTCCAGCCTGTCTGCCCAGCACGGATGGAGGACCAGGAAGCGAATCATGAGAGGCCTCTGAATACACCTTAAAATCGATCACCCAAACACAACTTGACATAGGATTTTAGCCAAAAGAAATAAAATATAAAAGTAAAAACCTACGCGATGGGAGTTGTTGCGCGTCTGTAGTTTGGTGGGCTCGCGCGAAATAACAAGTCACAAGATCCAGAATACGATCCTCTAGAGCCTCAATGACCAACTTTTGGTAGTACTGGGGCTTTGGTGTGGCGCTAGCCTTCCTTTTTGCCTTGACAGTTGTCTTGCTTACAGGCGTCTCATCCTGCTCCCCCTGAAGACGCTGTTGGGCTGCCACGAAACTCTGCTGTACAAACAACTTAGCAAGGTTCGACAGGCGGAGGTGGTTGGCAGCGGCTGATTCTGCTGCTGCTGCGGCAGTTGAAAGCGTCAAAGGGCAGCTAGGGTAAAAGAGATCTACGCCAAGACTGGAAGACACCGGGTCCAGGTGAAGACGTGCCAGACGGTAAAGTTGCTCTGAGGCTCTGCTGTCCGTTTGTGCCGTGAAACAAGTGCTGGTGAGGTTCTCACTGACGACATAGGAGGCCAGCAATTCAGCAACCTCAATCAGCCGACGGTAGAGACGACCCAACAGTAAAAGACGCAGGGTCTCGACACGCCGATCCTCCTCAACAGTGACCGCGGAGCTGAGATGAAACAAGGAATCCTGGAAGCCCGAGGTGAGCGAAACGAAGAGCGTCTGCGAGAAAGAGTAGATCTCAGAGGAGCCCTGAAAAGAAATGTTGAAGATTCCACCATCAAGGATAGGGTAGTATCGAGATACAACGTAAAAAGACTTACAACGGCGAGGAAAGACAAATGACAGCCAAAGGACTGCTTCCCAAGTGCGATAGGATAAATTTTGAATTATTCTGAGGGCGAAGTGACGGGTTTCAAAGGCCGTTTTATTTCGTTTACACTGGTTCATATTGAAGCTTATTTATGTTAATGCACGCCTTCAGAAACTGGATTGCAATAAGATCATGTTTTCTGATGACGTTAAGCTCGGGTAAGTCATGAAGGGCACGAATTACCAGAAAGTTGTCCGAAATAATCTACACCTAGAGCAAACATGGTTCGAGGGATGGTTTCTGGACTTCGACGTGCAAGAATGTGCTGTCCTGCATCTGCGTCCAACTAACTCCCATCCATCTGGCAGCATGAGGAAATATAACCTAAAAGGTAATACAATTCCAATAGAATGTTCGCCGAAGGATCTCAGTGTTTGGATACAGAGCAGTCTGAAGCGATCACTGCAATGCGTGAAGGCTGAAAACAACGCTATAAGAGTACTGCACACTACCAAAAAAGCACTTGTAGCTGTCGACAAAGATCTCTTTCGTAAATTCTACTGCACCTTTGTTCGACGTCACATAGAATAGTGCATATCAGCGTGGCAGCGATTGCCCGCAAAGAACAAAATATGTCTCGAGAAAGTGCTACGTTGTATAACAAAGCCACTAACAGATCTCAAATACCACTCTTATATAGGAAGACTGGATTGCCTAAATATATCCCTTCTGGCATAGGCAGAAAAGGGATGATATTACCGTAGTTTACAAGATAATGGTTGCACTGAGCCAGGGTTGCGTTTTGAGGACATGTTTCAGTGACGCTTCTTGCCTCACCTTTGTGTGCATGCAATCAAGCTGCGCACGAAAATGTCCAGGCTGAACCTCCACTCTGGATTCGTCACGCAATGCGTAGTAGAAAAATGGAAGTATCTCCCACAATCAATCGTCGAGACGGTGTCCCTATAACTCTTCAAGAAACGCTTTGATGATTACACGAGTCATTTGCTTTCCCTCTACAATCTGAATCCGAACTAATGCAACGTCAACTCCAGGCACTTAACTTAAAAAACAATGCTACTTGCATTTTGCAAGTACTATTTTCAATATTATATTTGGAAAAGGTAAAATCCAATTTGCTACCCCAGGTAAGTGATGAAAAACACAGAGATGAAGCTACAAGGACCATAAGAGATAAACCAACGTAGGTGACCTGTTCCGCGGAAGCCGAGACCGAGCCCTGAGTAGCGCCGTTCCTGCCGAAGTAGCCACTGTTGTCACATAGCGTAGTCCAATCGGAGAGCCTGCGACAAGTCGACTGTTCCTGTTTGTTGGCGCTGCCGGTGGCGGCCTTCAAGGCCTCCGCCAGACGACAAATGGCGGTGGAAGAGAGCAGTATGGAGGCAGAATGAGCGAACTGGCTGCCGTCACTTAACTGTGACAGACGACTGGGCGATAGAAGGGTAAGCGCCTCATCCAGATTGAGTTGGTGGGCGGCTGCAAAGGGTTCAGTTGGTAGACCGATGCTGACACGAAGTAGGACCCAAATGTGGTCAGCCAGATCTAAGCAGCTGTAGAGAAGCTGGCCGATGAGACTCTCCAAACGGGCCTTGAGCAGCTTCTTCTGCGACTAAAATGGGGGTAGGTTGCAAATATCAAGATTAAGACTAGAGGCCATATAGAAAATGTAACACAACGCCATTATTTTAGTAATCTGAGTGCTTGAGTCTACTTGCATTATACTTGTGATAAAAGATGGGGCTGAGTACAATTTTAATTCTACAAAGGAGGCTGAATAACGAGAAAAAGGGGTTTGTTTGAAACCAGTATTATTCTCCTTAACTGAGAACCAATTAATGCGTCAAAATGGACGGAATTGCTGCATAAAAAAGCAACAGAGAAGTGCAGTGGGAAATATGTACGGGAAGACATAGGATAATCAGCAATGCGACCCAAACCTTCTAGGCAACACAACACACTTAAGAATAACGGTTCACATTTTATGAGATAGGCCAGTTATTGTACATATCGGAAAGCGGACGAGAATTACCGACCCGCAAGAGCGTAAATTGGCATCTGGCTCAATCCCAGTGGAGGAACGGACCATACTTTTGGCCTCTCAGTGATGTTCATCCTTAATTGAGGAAGGCCGAAGACAGACTTGCAGTGGCGGCACACTTTTGTAATTCCTATCTCCATAAACAGACATACCGACATTCCTCCAGCGTACAAAGTACTGCGTCATTTATTACTTAAATACGAGTGCAAAACGAACACATTTAACGTAGGATGATTGACTAGATCAGTCCTAACAAGGAGCTCACTATAGGAGGAAGCAGTGCGGTCACCTGATATTAGAACCCTACAGACGCTCATCATCTCTTCACGGAGGTCATGAAAAATAAAGAAGTTAGGTGTCAAACCCACCAGAAGGCGACCCCGGAGGATAACCACTCCGACAGGGTATTGTTGATACCCCCGTACCAAACTATGTAGGTGCACGTGGAGTGCACAATGAAAATCTATCCCAGCTACATCATTGCCTCAGACCTCAAAACAAACCGTATGCAATCCACCAAGAATTTATGCAAAATAATAAAAGCGATGCTTCATTAAATGGATTGTATCGGATGATCAGGAGCTAGAAACCGACAACTAGACCGGAACTCCGAATGTTTTGTGAGGAAAAACGACGGGTACACCCACTGAGAGCTCGCTGGATCGCGTAGAAAACTGGGTAGTGGTGGTGGTGCATGCAGTTGCGACGGCATTCGTCAGGACTGATGTGGTAGACTCGCTGGTACATTAATTTAAGAATGACAGTACCGAAAAAGACAATGGAGACTGGAATGATCATTTCTGGTTTACTAGTCGTTATCAAACATCCATACCCGACCCCAGGTGTTGCGCGGCACATGAGGCTCGAACCTACGACCTGTTTGCTAGAAGACCAACGCTCAAACTCACTGCACCATGAGCTCGATGTCCTATCGGCTTCGATCGGGAATATTGACAATAGTAGATAGGCGCACACCGATCGGTTACGGGACTTACTCGTCCCTTTGTGTTTTCTGACTCACTCTCGAGCACCGACAGCAGCCGCACAGTGGGTTAGCATTAATTGAAGTTCGTATATTAATTTTGGATTAGAGTAAACAGTGTGAATTCGAAAACTAGCAACTAAACGAGAAAGCAAAAGGGAGAACGCCATGATGAGCCAAACCAATCACAGCTGTATCATGCCTGGGTTTTTAGGTAGAACCTGAATGAATCCTGTTACCGATCGGTGAGCGCCAATCGAACACTGCTAAATTTCTCGATCGGAACCGACAGGACGATCCTGTGTCACAATGGTTAGCGCGTTGGGCGTCTAGCCAACATGTCGGGGGTTCCATCCTCAAAGGCCGCAACGCCTGGGGTTGCATATGGTTGGCTGATAACGGCTAACAAGCCAGGAATAGCCATTACGGTCTTTCTTTTCTGTGTCCATAATTTTCTTACGTCAGCAGGATGAAGCATTCAAGACCAAACAATGCTGGCTTCGGGTGGGCGCAGTCACGCCCAAAGTCAGCTTTTCTCAAGCCCACCAGTTAACCCCTATTGCGATATTAGTACTCTTGTTTGACCAGAACTTAAATGACTACAGGAACCTGGGGTAGACAAACTATGGCTTCTCAGTACTAGATCAGCAAGTGTCTAATGGAGCTCTAAAATTGTAATAGGTTAGAAGCGAGAGCAGGCCTACTCTTCCCTGTATTATATGCTAGTGCACCTGTAATGAGAGCCTTTTTACAAGGAATTTGGATCTAAAGACACCATCTTAGGGGAAGAAGGGTTAAGGGTCACATGTGCGCACGTCAAGCCGTTGGATTCGCGAAGATCCCAGCTACTTTGCCCGTCTGCCCTTCACAAACTACGAGTACGCACGTTCGAGAAGCGAAAAGTCAAAAGTTAGACATGTTGGACTGACGATACTTGTCACAACGAGTGGCAAACAAAACGAAACCTTTCCTGACATAAGCTTCACAAGGGCTCCTTGTTTGCTGCCGACGCGCCGGCCAAGAGGAGACTAAAAGGACCAGAGAAGTGAACATCCTAGTGCACTTGGTACTTTACTGCATAGCGCATGCAAGCTTTACCAGTGTTCTTAGGATAAATATAGAAAAGCAACCCTCAAGTGCGCCAACGGATATCCAAGAGTAGCGTTTGAAAAGAGTCGAAGGCCAGGAATGGAGGAGATGGGAGCAAATCAACCAGCCCAGGTGGCAGAAAAATATCTTGCAGGCGAAAGCTACTTAGCAGAGCATGGCCGATTCCTGCGATTCTCGGAATAGGGGTCGAGCACAGGCTTGAGTTAACATTTCGCCGGCAATGGATGTTCTCCTGGGGGAGACTGATCATAGTCGAGATGAGGAATACATTGCTTACAAATTCAAGTGCAGTTTGGACCTATGAAACATCGCTGGCGGACCCAGTTGAGGAATACGTATGACGATGCTATGACATCAAATGTAGGCGTGGTGGTTTGACGTGAAAGCGCATGGGGAGTAGCTTCAATTCGGTTTGGAAGCGGCAGTCCAGAGAGATGACAAGACGGCAAGATAGCTCGACGGTGCGCGGTTTAACGACTGCTCGGGCAACCATTGCATTCAGCTCCCTGTGGACTGCTATCTGACAAAACAAAACAAAAAACTGATGAGACGAAACGAGGAGCATTGCATTCTACTTCAGAAGTTCCTGACATCTAGAACGAGGTTGAATGGACACTAATTATGACCAGTTAGGCGGTATTTGTGTTTATGAGCTCGATCTGCCGGCTCAGATTTTGGAAAATCGAGTTCGATGCTCGAAAAGCCTAAGGCGGCAACGATTTCTGCAGAGGCGAGAGGCATACTTATTGCAGCTCCTTGAACAGGGTCAATTAGTTCAGAAGACTTGACTTCTTGCAACATTCCACTCCTTTTGCAAGGCTAAGCGTAAATTTAGTAAATGAAGCGATCATTCAAGCTTTTTGCATTCAAAATATACCTTACAGTAGAAAAAAGAGGCACATTTCAGAAGAGTTTGGAGCTTAATGGTGATCTAGCAGTGAAAACTTGAGAAGACCGAATCTGGGTAAAATTATCAGAGGAAATGCCGTTCACATCTCTTGGAAGGACTAAATGATCTCCATACAGGCGCAAAAGATGCCAGTCCTTGACATACTACAACAGGACACACTATCAAGGAGAATGACTCTTCAGAGGCCAATACGATCTGTCAGTACCGTACCTGTCGACAACGAATGCGGGGAGGGTGAGTAGCAAAAATGAATTCTGAGAGGATAGCAGGGGGGGGGCAAGGGAACTGACCGCAGATATCTTCACGGTCACAGGGGGGACAGTCGGTTCACAGGCCTGAGTCCCAGTAGTGACCATCGTAGCCTGTGAGGTTGGCAGGGTCTCGTCCAACTGCCTGGACGTGTCACTGTCCGCAGTATGAACAACATGCGCAAGCGTGCTCTTCTCTCGCACCGACTTGTCCCGTTTAGCGGTGGTAGCGGCGCTTGAAGCCTTCTGCTGTGATTCGGACGCCAAACCCGCCTGTAGTCTGGTGATGAGCGCCGAAAATACGTCCAGCGTACCCCCCCAAGTGGATGAGGTAGCCGAGTGTCATGAATACAGGCTTCCCGGTGGACAGCTCACCCTAAAATAGTAAGCAAAATGACTGCAAGTAGCCAAGCAAAACGAAGGACAACCTAGGCTGTACTGAAGGAGTGTAGTCACATGGTGGATGGTGATTGACAGACTTAGGTCTGTTCTCGCCTGAGCAGGTCATCATTGGGATAGACCCAGTATCGAAATTTGCGCTGGGTACTGTTAATTGTACCCGCGAAGCCTTAGTCGCGCCCTACCCCGTGATCAGTGCACCAGCAGCCGTTTTGATCCAATAAAGTTGTGATATGACCAAAGCTTGGTAATGCCCAAATGCTCGATATCAGACGGACTAGGACATAGCAGATCACCCTCGGAGCCCCAAGGGAATTTTGTCAACTCCGAGCCCGCGAAACTAGATTATCAGGTGTATATATCGCTGATGGAAAATGAAAGCTGGAGAAAGGCTAGCCGGTTTTGAAACACAGGTTGGCTAAGACGCTTTGCATTGATGATGTGCTCACCAGCAGATGAAGTTTGTTGCTTAGGAAAACTCACTGTCTCTATTTCCTAAGGCTACTGGAAAGCCGTTTTATAAAAAAAACATGGACAAGTGCAGAGGGTTTGCAGCTGAACATCATGAATGGCTCAATCGAGCTAGTGCTGCATGCACAGTCGGTTCCCTAATTGATTATCTGGCAGCCTAATCCCAAGATATTTCAGCTAAGGCAAGATGCGAGCTTCCTCTCGGCGGCCTCCACACACAACGCTTTGTAAAAATGACTACTTAAGTAGCATACAATTTCCTCCATGGTTTTCGACGCCCTTATAAATACAAATATATTTTACAGAAAACATATAAAAACATTTTTTCTTGTATTTATTTGGAAGAAAATGACGTTTTTTAAAACTTGACATGTGACAAAAGAGTAACTTTCAGTTTAAAAATTTTTCTAAAAATGCGTGATTTTTTTGAAGAAATGTGTACACTGTATAGTTTTAAAACCCTAATGTATGTGCAACGACAGGTGGGGGTCAAAATTGGGAATGTTTTTTTTTCCAAAAACGGAAAAATACCCTAACTTCAAGTACAGAATTTGAAAAAAAGTCATTTTCTACCTAATGAGTACAAGAAAGAAATACTTTTATAGACGTTTTTTGTAAAATATATTTGAATTTAAAAGGCCACTGAAAATAAATGAGCAAATTTTATACTACTTAAATAGTCATTTTTACTGAACGCTGTGCGTGTAGGTCACCCAGAGGATGCTCGCATCTTGCACTAACTGAAATTTCTTGGGAGTAGGCTGCAAAGTAATCAGTAGTATAGCAACCCTATTTAAGCAATTTGTTTGAATCGAAAACGCATTTCAGAATTTCGATTTTACATTCGAAACAATTTAGGCGTGACTAAAACAGAGGGTGGAACAGCAACAACAACAAAACAGTAACGGGCATCAGATTGACGAGAAACTGACTCGGAACTTTTCCAGCAAATTGTAGCCCTCTTCTAGAAGCAGTGCCGATTGGGTAACATGATTTAGTAGACCGGTGAAGAAATATTCCGCCTCGTCAGTACTGGCGAACAGCGCAGGTTTGCTCGAGTTGACAGTGCGCGAACACTGGGCCTTAAAAACCTGGTTCTAAAAACAAACAAAACAAAAAACAACTATAAGAGGCGTTTAGGTGACCTAATGTAGGCCACAGCAACGAAGTCCTCTTCATATTTCAACGGACGACGTGAGAAGAGAGCGGAGGCGAAAAGTGACCCCTGTGTGGAGAAAGGGTTGGCATAAAAGTCAAACTTGGAGGTCTAAAATGAATTTCCATCCAAACGGTTGCTTGACAGCACAGAGAAGTACAAGTTACGATCTGTGTACGAAAGGCAAGCACCTTAGTAGAGATTTGACGTTCAGCGCCGAAGCTCTGTTTCGAATGCCGACTGAAAACCATACAGTGAAGTCCTTTAACAAAACCTCTGTGACGCCTGATAGGTCATATTATGGGGAGGATAACATAACCCTACCGATTCAGTCGATCGACATGTCATGGACGCACGGATGCGGCATAAACACGCAAAATATCTCAAAAGTCACGTGCTTTCTCTTATATTTTGCCTCGCTAGTGAACTGCCTACTTAGGGCAACCTAACCCAGGTGTAAATCACTCGAGATTCGAACGCACGACCTCTGGTAATTGAGTCGAACGCTCTACCATTGAGCCACCGGCACGTTGTTTTGTCGGTTGCGGTCAAGAATATGAGGATGGTGTGCGGCTCACCGATCTGTTTAAGGACTCAACTACACAAGGTCGCGGGTTCGAATCCCAGGTGGTCCACCTGGGATTGGGTACGACTGGCCGATGACAGCTAATAAGCCAGAAACGGTCATTACGGTCTTCCTTGTCTTTGTCGGTTCTACCTTTTTAACATATACCATAAGTCACCATGCGATTGCCTGTGCTGGCTCTAAAGTGAGCACCAGGGCACAACGGAACACAAATGTTTCTTAAGCAGATCGATGAGCCGCACACTTACCGCGTTGCAAGGGAAACAATCGAGGCCTGGCACACGGGAATAACCTCCATCAATTGTTGTGTGACGCTTCCTACGGCCTACCAAGCCCTCCGGAAGCAGTTCAGTTAACGAAAGAGCCAACAAAAACATAGGCCGAACGTGCATCCGAACATCGGTGAGCCCATGGCGGACACGCACACAATCGCAAAACAACCCAGACCCGAAGAAGGAACAGTTATCGCCACGGTCAGCTAAACCAATTATCCGGCAGGTGCGAAAACACACGAAGGTGCGATCGCAACCAAGATTAACAGCCTGGAACGTCAGCTTCGGTCGATGGGACTACTGCCAACGTGCGAACGCCGGCCCCCGATCACATTGAGAACAAGTCATCACCCGTCCACCATGGGCCCTGTGTACAGACGAAGGATGATCACCAAGGGTGAAACATCACCCTCCTCATCAAGCAGCATGATAACTGACTCTTCGCCCCACAACCCGACTTCTCCTCCACCCAAATTCGAAACCCTTAGTAATCCCGCATTAACCTTAATGTTACCACCTATAAATACTGTGAGGAGCGGATATACTTACCTGCGACGATGGAATTTTTTGATTTTTAAACGTCAGGACAATAAAACCATGGTTCCCATGATTACCTCTTGAGTTTCGGTATGGCTGGCTGATGACGGCTAATAAGCCAGAAATGGCCATACCAGTCTCCCTTGTCTTTGTCGGTCATGTTATTTTGCCTATATACTTAGCTGCCTTACGGCTGCTGGCGGGGCTTGAGATTTAGCCCCATGGCACAACGGGACGAGTGAGTCCTGTAACCGATCGGTGAGCGCCCCATTACCATTGTCAATATTCCCGATCAAAACCGGCAAGACAACGAGCTCGTGGCGCAGTGGGTAGAGCGTTGGACTTCTGCCCAACAAGGTCGCGAGTTCGAGGCTCGGGCGCCGCAGGCCTGGGTTTGGGTATGACTGGTTGATGACGGCTAATAAGCCAGAAATGGCCATACCAGTCTCCCTTGTCTTTGTCGGTCATGTTATTTTGCCTATATATATATATATATAATTTTTACCAAAGTTCTGGTTATTAGATTGAGGGCAGGTGATTGGTAAGTAAGGCTGGTTCAAATACCGACCTAGACTGCCGCTTCAGTAAGATCAGGAGTAAGGTGGAGCCAGCGATTCCTCCGACGAGACGAAAGGGACCGCTTGGAAGACAAGACCAGACTGGTAACTCAGATGCGCTCTGATCGGCGCACCCATGGGTGACCGATACTAGAACAGTCTTCAGTGAAAGTCAGTTGTGGTCAGGCTTTCGGTTATGAAGAATAAGCAGTCACATAGCATGCTCAGGTAAATCATTGGCCTACAGGAAAGCCACAAGCCTTAGCGGTATGATCAATATTGCCAGCCATCAAAAAGGACCTAATACCCAGTCGCGCAACACAGTCCTGAAGGGAGGCAGGAGAGGTGCATCTTCGAAATCAGAAACTAACTGGGGACGGCCCGTTAACCTAGACACCTAAACACAACCGCTATCTGGTAAGAAACAACCTAACCTGGTCGTGGACGACGAGATGGCAAATACCACTTGCCTATGGCTTCGGGAGGGGAAACTGTTCCCGAACAACGTGATGTTTGGAGGGGGGCGCAGCTTGAGTCCAGCAAGCCACGATGTATGAATAACGGTTCGATGGCACTGCGCGCATAGAACTATCGAAAACCTACCTCAAACCTTTTACCCAAATGTTTCGTGATTTTAGATGTGTGTGTGACTGCCCTACATGCATGCCTAGCAGGACGGGCAAATGAACACAATTTAGGGACATGGACATTAGCTGAACAATAAAAGTTTTTTTTCCGTCTCACCGCGATCAACTCCACGCAGCGAACATTGGGCTTCAATTTAGACAGCGTAGAGGATGAGGTTTTAGGCGGCTTGAAGACCGTCGTTTCTTTAGATGCGGAGGTTGTGGAGAAAGACCAGCTGCCAGTGGGCGGCTTCAGCGGCACCAGACTAGTCGCACGTTGCTGCAGATCAAAGTAGGGTGCGGTGGCGAAACGACGCAGTCGGTCCAGCAAGATCACCAGGTAGATGAAGCGATTGGGCGAGGCCGGAGAGTCCTCAGCGGTGGCGGGTTCTGGCACCATCTCAACACCGGTAGCTCGTTGAAAGCGATCACGCAGGAGACTAACGAAGTCCGGTGATGGGGGCAAGATCTCGAGGAGGCGCCAACTGAGGGCGAAACTGTAGTAGACGTAAGCCAATGTGCGTGCATTATCAACCTCTACAACAGATTGTGCTCGGGTCCCAGGAGGCGGAACACGTCCGAGACCGCGGTCGAAGACGTGCAGAAGGGAACTAAACACCTGGTCGTAGTCTGCTCGCGAGATCAAAGTTATGAGGGCCTAAAGGGGGAAGGGAGGGCGGGTGGGCAAACACAGGGCATTTAGGCAGTGAAAAGTTGGCACAAAAAGGAGGCAAGCCACCACACTATGTATTTGACAAATGGTACTGCCGAAGAGTATTGCGGCTGCACTTCAAGGGCCGCTCCTAGGGCGTTAACTTCTGACTAGGGAACCCGTTGGCGGTAGAGTGAAGGATTGAATTCTTGAAAACTAAGGCTGGGGGCCTAGACGACAGTCGCAGAACATGGACCACCATGCTTTACGATAAGGCGGGCTGTGGTTCCATCCAAAACTGCACTACTTATAGCCAATACGAATGCAAACATATAAGAGAAGAGGTAATAGTCCAGAGCATTTGAATTCGCCTGATTACACACGTTTGGTTAACCATTTACTGGCGGCGTGACATATCTCTGTGCAACCGTGCAACACCCCTGGACGTAGAAACGGGGAAGAAGAAAAAACCCGATGCTTGCGGATCAGAGGAAAAAGTGACCTCGCGGTGTGGCTGGACAATCCAACAGGTCGGCCCCTAAGAGTAAGATGGCGTCCTCAATGCGAGTAGGCGTGAGACCCTCATGCCAAGATGCTACTAATCTCGAAACCACCACCAATTTTGCGCCGAAAAACTCCATTTTGCAGTTTAGCTTCTCCTGATAGCCAGCCACAGTGTCAGCGACTACCTCAGTAGCATAAACACACACGGACTAGTGAATATAAGCAGCATTGACAACACATTCTTGCTCTATTTCTGTAGTAAATAGTGCACCTTCAGTTGTAGGTGCTCGCGGAGATCGTTGCATAGTCAAATACCTCCAGAACACCTACGTCGTAGAAATTACGTTTTCTTCCAATTTTACACTCGAAGAAAGAGTAACACAGGGTTTAAAAAACCCCATATAGGGCTAATACAACTTTGAAATGGATGGCATGTTGTAAACTTTATAAGCAGCATTAATAAAGGAAAGGATACGATGCTTTCATAATGGACATTTAACGGACTTGAAATATATTCCGATCAGAAACTTACTTAACAGTCAAAGCTACCCTTTTTTCGAGTTTAATATTTGAAGAAGACGCAATTTGCTACAAAATGAGTGGAAGCAATAACAATTTCATATCCGTTGTCTATGAAATACATGTGAATTTATAAGGACATCTAAAATTAATGATAAAAATACCTACTACTTAATTAGTCACTTAAAAAAATCGTAGTTTTCGCCGGAGCCGGAAAATAAGGTGGTTAAAAATGGTCATACTGACGTGACAACGCTAAGCAAAATTTGGGTAACACTTCATGAGAACGCAAATTTACTATAAATCTATAAGAAATCCCTAGGCAAAAATTAAAGACGGGAAGAGGACGCTGGTGGCTAGTCCTTTTGGCGAATGACAAAAAAGCATGGCGAGATTACCAGACCGTCCGCAGGGGGAGTGGTTGACAGCGAATTAGTGGTGGTGGCGTCTGATGTCTCGTCATTCGCAACAGTTGAGTGGGGCAGGAGGAGATCGTAGAAGCAGGCACGACCGACAGCTTCAACGGGTTTAAAGTTCTCCGGCAGTTTTTCGACCGCCCGTTTGAGGTCGGGGAATTCCCAGACAAGACAGGATTCGCTGCCGTCGCCGGACAGTAGGGGACGCAGTTGCGCGTTCAGGTGCTTCGGTGGATCGAAGAAGTAGTGCAGCTGGTAGCGGAAGAGTACCAGCAGGCGCAGGAAGGGCAGCAGGCCGGGTGCATTACCAATCGCTTCGTCAGGGAGGACGTCCGTACTCGAGGTGGCGGCGAGTGCAAGAAAGGCGTTAGTTAGGTTCTGCAGAAAGGCCTTTTTATACGCGAGGCTGGGGAAACCAGCGCTAAGGAGAGAAACCAGTTCAGCCATTTCACAGCTCAGATCACACGGGCTGGAGGCGGAGCCATTGTTGCCTAGTTCTGCCAGGTGTTCAATGAGTCGGGAGCAGAAGGTCTCAATCTCGTTATTAGTGTCATTTCGAGACAGAGCTAGCATGTAGGCTGTGAGGAGACGAAACGACAAGGGGCCCGGTGAAAGGTTGGAGGTGCTGGGTTTTTGTTCTGCGACAAGAGTTGGAAACAAGCCGATGTGCGTCAGGGCAGTTCGAAGACAGGTCCTGCTGGCGCTTTCGACAACACTAGCATCATCGAGATTAGCGAGGAAGAAAAAAAGAGGGCTGTGAGCGGTTGTGTTAGGTCAGCCGCTAACCCACTTCTGCTGCCACTCTTCGGTGCAGCGCTGAGCAGTGAAGAGTCGATGAGACACACAAGATTGGCCAGAAGAATGCTAAGTTCTGCGTTGTCAAATCTTCTAAATGAAAGAAGAATTTGGCTGCGTGAAGATGAAATTAGCGGTCGGGTAGTAACTCGGATGGAAGGAAAAAGACAAACCCATTGATATTTCGAGTAAAAAAAAACAAGATTACATGGCGGAGCGGATAAATGGTCGAAAAAGAGATTGTCCGTTGTCACTGACGGGTAAAAGGCAAAAACGCATGCCTACAGCAGTGTCTCAGAGTTAACCTTAGGGCCAGAATCCCTTTACAAAAATACACTGGCTAGTTTATGGGTACATACAGCTAATGTTTTAGTCCACCGGCATTTACATTTTTAAAAAACCGAATTTTACTATAACAGGTCAGTAGCAAGCAAATGGCCCGCCTATACATTGTCGTTCATTGAGATGACAACAGAATTTTAAAGGCACGTTTACAGGAGGCCAAAACACACACCAAATCCCAACTTGTCGCCGTAAAACTCGCTAAGTCAACAATGCATCCGTGCGAAAACCTAAACGAGAGTAGAAACAGCGTGCCCCAGGCATATATATGGCAAACGGGTAACCATGGCGCAAAAGAAATTGCATAAAAGTTTCCGAGGGGCGATAAATGTGCGCAAACCAACCTGAAAGGCAATTGATAGCAATCCACAACCGCTGTTGGAAACGGAACCTTGCAAAACTTCTAGGCAAATCTACGTTCTCTGGGACACAGAAATCATTGGACGCAGAAAGATTGGAGGCATTCAGACCCGAACAATAATAAACCACCTCCGAGGACAGGACGGAGGCGACGGAATCGGCAACTCTGAAACAAAGGCCTGATTTGCCAGCGCCCGCTGAATAGCGGGTGATAATTATACTGGGAAGAGCGACAGTAGTAGGTATGCCCCTCAGCGAGGGTTTTATGCACCGCTCTAGCTGCAGGACACATATAGTAGTCGTTGCCAAGACAAGCACTCCCGCCAACTCCCCCCCCGCCTCCCCAGGACTAGATAACCTATCAGGGCAGTGAATAGTCATTAAGGTTTGTATACCTTAGAAAAGTGTGACCAACGAATAGACAGATGGTAAGATCTTGCAATCTCAGCATATATATGTGCTCAGTAATGCTGCCTGGATTTTAGAAGGTGCAAAATAATAAAAACTATTCATTAGTTCTGAAGCAAAAAACTGGGAAATTTTGATTGCTGAACTAGGAAAACAACGTTCGATAACAATCCAAGCAGGAGAAGACAAGTCGAGACATCACGAAAAAGCTGCAACTCTAACGAGGAAAGGCATGTGGAAAAAAAATACTTAAGGAACTGTTGATCGCCTTTCGCGTCACTCTGAACCACAGTAGATACTGCGTAAGCGCATATCACCAAGGTTTGGTTCTTTCTCAAGTGCTCCATAGGAAGGCCAAAATAAAACGGTCAAAAGGTGTGTACTAACACACCAAGGCACGTTTGCTTTATTAGTCCTTACACAGTAGGTAGCGTTCAGTAGGAAAAAGCTTCTGGACTCCATGTTTAAATCTCCACAAAAATTCAATCGTTGCGCGTAGGAAAGACTGAGAAATTGTGTTTTTCTTAAAGTCACCTCACAGAAAAGGTCTTGCTTCGAAAATATGCCCTTGTAGGTAATTCATAAGTAAGACAGTTCTTGAAAAGTGGAGGAACTGCGGAGAGATTGAAGCGCTGAGCAGAACACAGGGGAAAAATCGGCAATAGAGTTTGAAAGAGGGCTTACGGATTAGGAGGTATGCTCGGTGATTGTAGACTGAGCTGAAGCAATTCACCAAGGCAGGTAATGGCCTTCTTGGTGGACTCGGTAACTCGAGAAAGCAAGGAGGGAGCATCACGAGGTGGATCGCGTTCTGTGACCAAACAATCGAATTTATTGAGAAGAAAGACGGAAAAAGCGGGCTTTTAGATCTCAGTCATAGGCACAAAAAGAAAACAGACGGGATGTTCACCGGGGGCTTGAAATCCGTAACTTACCAGAATCCACCTGAAGTCCGATCGCCTGAAAAGTAAAGCGAAGCGTAAGAAAATCCGGTTTGATCATCTGCCCTTCCAGGAAAATTAGACAGTCAACAAACATCTTATATAGTTACATACAAACATAGACAGAATAACATTACCGAATAAAGACAAGGGAGACTGGAATGATCATTTTTGACTTATTAGCCGTAATCGACCAGACATACCCAACCCCCGATTCTGGGACCCCTGAAGCCAGAACCCGCGACGTGCTAGTTAGAAACTCAGCGCCGTAACAATTGAGTCACGGGTTTGTTAACTTGGCAGTTAAGATCGGCTGGGGCGTGGTAGTGGGCGTTCACCAATCCCGCCACTGTTAATAAGCAGATCGCAGCCATATACAGGTGATCCACACAGGGGGTTTGGTATGCCTATTTGATGACGAATAATAAGCCAGAAATGCCCAAACCAGTCTCCACTGTCTTTGAAGGTACCAC
Organism: Schistocephalus solidus; assembly: GCA_017591395.1. Taxonomy (NCBI): domain Eukaryota; kingdom Metazoa; phylum Platyhelminthes; class Cestoda; order Diphyllobothriidea; family Diphyllobothriidae; genus Schistocephalus; species Schistocephalus solidus. Next base: position 30,714 of record WEDG01011750.1, read on the forward strand.
GTTATATATGTACATATGTTCCGAATGGTGGCTGACACGTGAAGCTCAGGTAATTCAACAGAAGACAGAAGGGCTACGTCTGTAACCAGCCGTGTATTCATCCGACGTGTCGAACTATCAAGCGAGCCAATCGAGAACGAATAAGAGAACTGTACAACCCAATGCATATTTAGTTCACTGCCACCGAGAATGACCTTCAGTGGAGCCACTAGTTTGATAACGCAATGCGGTAGTTGGGCGCTCACCGATCGGTTACAGGACTCACTCGTCACGTTGTGTCTTGGGGATAACTCTCAAGCCCCGCCAGCAGCCGTAAGGCAGCTTAGGATATAGGCAGAATAACATGACCGACCAAGACAAGGGAGACTGGAATGGCAATTTCTGGCTTATTAGCCGTCATCAGCCAGCCATACCCAACCCCAGGCGCTGCGGCGCCCGAGGCTCGAACTCGCGACCTTGCTGGGCAGAAGTCCAACGCTCTACCCACTGCGCCACGAGCTTGTTGTCTTGCCTCCCTTGTCTTGGTCGGTCATGTTATTCTGCATATATATATAATTAGCGACAAGGTAGACTGGAATAGCCATTTCTCGCTTATTATGCGTCATCAGCCAGCCATATCCAACCCCAGGTGCCGTGGCGCCCGAGGCTCGAACTCGCGACCGGTTGGGTAGAAGTCTAACGCTCTACCCACTGTCCCGTAACCAATCGGTGAGCACCTACTTACCATAGCTAATATTTCCGATCAAAACTGGCAAGACAACGAGCCCGTGGCGCAGTATATGGACTCCAGAGAATAATCGGGGAAATAATTTCTGAAATTATTAAGTGCAGGACATGGAGTCAGGTGCGTCGGACATGACTTTTTAGGGTCAGACCCGAAATTTCAATGAAAATTTGGGTCGAAGACACTCAACCACTTTGGAATAACCACGTAATGCCCATTCTACAAACAAGTAGTACTACAAGTAGTATGAATCGTATATGGCACATATATTATACCGTATTTCCGACATAGGTACTAGCTAAAAGCCCAGACACGTGTTTCGCCGATGTTTCTGCTGCTGCGTGACGCAGCAACGATAGGTTCGGCTCCTCAGTGTGTCCCCCAGCGTTCTCTATGCGGTTTCTGTTATATGGACTCCAGAGAATAATCGGGGAAATAATTTCTGAAATTATTAAGTGCAGGACATGGAGTCAGGTGATTCGGACATGACTTTTTAGGGTCGGACCCGAAATTTCAATGAACATTTGGGGTCGAAGATAATCAACCACTGTGCAGTAACCACGTAATGCCCATTCTACAAAAAAGTACTACTACAAGTAATAGGAATCTTAAATGGCAAAGACGTTATACCGTATTCCCCACATAGGTACTCGCTAAAAGCCTAGATACGTGCTTCGCCGATGTTTCCACTGCTGCGTGAGGCATAATCTAATGCAAACTCGATGGGGAAGTATCCACCTCCATCAGGCGTAATCTTAAAATCAGTAATAAGTCAAAAGCATACGCCTAGATGACTAAGTCCCCAGTCATTGGCGTACCAGTTGCATGTGACATGTCGGTATGACCTCATTGCCTAGCTCTTATTGCAGTAAAATCATAGAGGCAAACGGATATCCTCAGAGGTTAGAAGAAAGACAGCCCACGGTCACTCATTGCGTGTACTCACGTAAAGTAGCACTGATACACACAATAAAACCAACGTATATTAAACACAGACAGTTCAGGACCTCGTGCTGAAGCTAACGGTAGGCCTCTAAGCAAGGAACCCGGATGACTAATGGGCAAATCTTAGATGAAGAAGTAGGGTAAACGGTCATAAGCCAAAACCACCCAAGGTACGGGGCTTTGGATACCTGATTGTCAAGTTGGGCAGGTTGATTACGACATCATCTGACTACGCGAATGAAACATCCAAGTTGTGCGAGGGAATACGCAAAAAGGAGGCAAATATGAGCAACCGACGAGTGAAAAGGTAACAGTAAATGGGAGAAACAAGACTGGTACTCTTACTGATGTGAACAGAGTGCAAACGAAATCGAGGATGAGGATGGGCACAGCATCCGAGGCGACCAGGCACGAACGAGTGGGCGAGTCCGAGACAAATTTTTCATAAGTATCTTCGGCTACTACAAAGAACAAACAATCAAAGTGTGTGACCTAGAATTCAAGATTTTAAGGAAAAAGGGGCGGCATGATTTGATAAAAGTTCTCTACCGCTTAAGGCCTTCTCCCTGTCCTTACTTTGTAGCTTCAGAATGCCCTGAAGCAGGCATTTCGTTTTGCTAACGGCATGTTCTCCGAGGTGTTAACCGAGCGGAGGACAAAATGTGCGTCTGTGTGTGTGACACACGCTAGACGGGGGCTTAACTTGGATTTTCCCCTCGTATATGGTAGCCGAGTGGGGGACTCCAAGGATTGACCTCAGAGCCTCATTTTTTCCCTGTAAAAAGTATGACGCGCTCTGAAACTACTACGTGACGTTAACAGTAGTCAAAAAAACCAAAACCATCCCGAGTGCGGTACGATTAAATGGGGGTTGGAGGGCGAATAACCAGTCACTGCGGAAACGCACATTACTGGTTGTCCTGACCTTGGGCTGCTGTCGAAGATAGAAGTAGCAGCCGGCGAGGCTATGGCTACTGCCGACGTTGTTCAGTCGTGCCTGAGAGACATTAGAACAAGTGACGAGAGCTGTTTTAATAGGTATGCGGAGTAGTCTCAAGTGTTGTCCAATTGGCGGCCGAGGGGTGATATCACTGACGCCCCTAAAGTGCAGCACGCGTTGGGATAACAGGAAGCTGGATCGGGGCACCGCAGGTGTTATTGGACATGCGCGCCCATACCCAATATCACACATGCGGTGAATGGGAGAAGAAGAGGGTGCGGTGGCACATATGAGTGCAGACTCACACTGTACCAGGTGCCTGAGCTCAATCCCACTTCCGGCCCTCTTGATCTCGTCTTAAAACCGGGTGCAAGTGGATGAGGGAGGAGAGTGCGGTAGATGTTGTGGAAGTTTGTTATCACTATAAAAGACTTCACAAGTAAGTCACCATCTCTACGCCCATCGCTCGAGACGGTCGGCTGGGCATACGCTAAGAGTCGATGACACCCAAATATCAACTTTACTGCCCGAAAACAAACATATTCTACATTCAGAAAGATGGAAACATGGGAATACAAGGAGCGGGGGGGGGACAGGAGGCAAAGCACACTTTGAAAATATGACTGACACAGAAGGTTGCGCCATTCAGATCGAGAGAGCTTTCGTTGCACTGCTTGTAAAGCGTCTCGCGGTTGGCTTGAAGAGGGGGAAGTAGCCCAGGGCAGGTTTCCGAACATGGAAGTGTTCTTGAGGCCTGACTCGAGGAGAGAGAAGGTCAGCAGGGAGAGGCTCATTAGGCCGCGTAGACATGGCGCAGGTTTGCTGCCAGCCGGATCCGTAGCAGAGCGTGCCCTCTGCCACAGCTCTCTGGTGTTGGACTGTTCAGCAACTACTGCCAACTTCTCTATATCAGATGCATCAGTGGCGGCAAAAGCAGCGAGAATACGCAAACCCAGCCACACTTCCGCGGCGTCCAGCTCAAAGTAGTCCACTTTTCCTGCCTGAAAGAAGTCAGCGAGAGAGAGAGAGAGGGCTACTTTTTGGGGATTTATTTATGGTACTGCGTGCATTCAGCTGTGTTGCCGAACATCCTATTCTTTTAGGTGCCTCAAAGTAAGGATTAGAAAGGATGGAAGACTATAAGGTCATCCGTTAAGCAAATCGTGGGGATTTTTCGAAATATTGCCCACAATTTTGGCTTATTCAAGGTAGGGTTAATTACTCAAGTGAAAAAGGAAGGCTTTTGGACTGCTTTGATGGGAAAAACGGGGGCAGAGTTAAGAGACTGTTCGAAAAGACCAGCAAGGGCTTCAAAGGCCAAAATTTGGATTTTCTAAAACTGAAATAATCGACTCCTGTAGGTTATAGAAACGATTTCCTTTGAAATAAAAATACTGAATAAAGCCCCACGGGTCCCTTGTAAGAGACGGAGTAGAAGGGCAGTCAGAGGGACCTTGGACGTTCTGCGAGTATTTTAAAAGGCCTTTTTTCCCCGGCAGACTATGCCAAGGAAAAGACACACACTTTGGACTAAAATCAACTCTTCTCTATGTCCAAGTGATCTACTATGCTAATAAGATAACATTTGCGCATTTGCAATGATTTTCCTAGTAGAGGGCAGTAATCTAAATATAAAAGGTTTACCGGACCAGTCTCTGTCGATAAACGACTTTATTATTTTTTTTTCAGTCCCTGTAGATCATGTGAAGGAAAATATTAACATATACGATATTTCGAGAAAACAATCGAAATCCTTCCTCCTCCTGATTGCAAAAGTGTGCAACACAACAATAAAGCCAACAGGCAATCCCCCGATTGTTTACGCGCGGTCGTAATTTCTAGGCAGAAGGCAAATACCGACCGACTGCACTGCACTGCAGTATGGCTTTGTGGGATTTCATTTCAACTAATGTGCGATGTAACGAGGATATGTCAGGCCGTTTAAGAAAATACGAATAGGTGGTTTAAACACTTCTCTGCCATCCGCCTTATGAGCTCCGCCAAGGTTCTAACTATTAAAAAATCGAGAGTTAGGTTGCAGAGCGCAGTGGTTGTGGTGGCCGTGGTGTGGGTGACGGCCAGCGTGACGGGGGCTGCGACCCGACTCCAGGCAGCTGACTCAACTTTATGTGCGAACATGCATAAATCACAGATTGATCAATCGACTCTGTCCACTTCAGCATTCTCGGCTAGGAACAGTGTAGTAAGTTCGCTTGGCAAACTGAAAGGCAGCACCGCCATTTTACCATACTGGGTGAGAAATGACACGTGCTTGTGACGCCGACGGTGTGGTGATGAGCTCGGTTTCGGCTATTTCTGCCCGCAACGCGAGGAATGGGTAGCTGGTGATGGGAAGAAGGGGAGGGGCAAACAGATAACTCAGTCTCATTTGAATTGTTTTCGATGAAATCTGATGTCAGCCATCCTCATCAACAGTTCGACAATTACGAAGGACAGCGTTCCCAGCGTGCCTCATAGAGCGAGCGCAGGAGGACAAGTTGCAGGTGAATTAGTTTAGAGTGAGACGGACTTTCACAGAATCTACCACATTTTTTTCCCACTTCCCCACCCACCAACATTACTGCGATGGCAAGACAGTAAAAGGATGGCTGGAGGTGGGCACGGACGCAGTGGCTGACAAGGTCCGACGGTCCGTCTAAGCGTTCCACAAATAACCTGGGCCCAAAAGTTCAGTAAAACACACACACACAACATAGCTTTGATCACACTTACCTCATTTGAAAACAGCGTGGAGAATGCGCCATGCAGTTCAACCTGGTAGAAAACAGCAAAAAGTATGGAGTAGCTGTGGTTTTATTATGTGCTGAAGTGACGATGTCCATAGGGGTGCTAAATAAAATCTTTATTATTAGTTTACAAAGTGGAAGACCCGAAACCTCTTATTCTGCTTTTTAGGACAAATAAGGTGTTGAAAATATCGAAAGATATCAGTAAAGTACATTATGCGACAGTGTTTAGTTATGGAAGCAGAATCGAACAACTGTTCCTTACAATGGCTTTAAACTATAACCATCAATTACGATGGCCAGGATGGAATGCACACCAACCAGGAATACGACCAATTCATCAAAAAAAAACAAATAATTGGAAGACAGCACACACATATATACATGAATTTGTACAGTCAGTTAAAGGTCACAAAGCTTTGACCATGGACGGCTATGGTACTCAATAGTTCGAGCAGTAGAAGAGCAGAGTTGTTAAAGAGTAAGTCACGGTCCCACAAAAGAAGCCGTTTTTGTGAGGTATTTAAAACTCTATGTAGGAACCCAGGAGCGCGAACTGATTCGCGCTTTAAATGCAGGATTGAAGCGCGTGAAAGTGGAAATATAATTGGCTATTGACGGTAATGATGACAGAAATGGTGATTCCCATGTTCCTGGCACAGCGTCTTGACTGCCAATTCCTGATTGAGTGCCAGTGTATGAATCTTTATGGACCTAGGTTACAGTTATTACTGTCAGTTTCATGAACTCATTACAGTACCCATGTGAAAACGATAAAGCCAACTGCCGACACAAGCGAAAATGCGAGTTCCAGGAAGTAGTTGAGAAGAAATTGATGTGATCGCTGGAACAAGAACTTTATTCGCCTGACGTTTCGGATTCATGCTCGAACACACACACACGGCTCCCCACTCCCTTCATCGAGGATGACTGCCCTCTCATGTGCTAATGGCTTCATGGCCGGGGTGCAAGTCGTTCATTGCTGAAATTTCACAACCGTGTTGGAGGTTGGCGTGATGATGGCTGGGCCACCTGAATCATCGGCATTAGCACAGGAAAATGTGTTTGCTTTTGGGCTCCCAAAGATGCTTATTACTTTGGCCAAACTTGGTCTCAGCACCAAAACCCGGTTGGGGTGGGGGGGGGGGGGTGGTCATTGTTGATAGACTTGAGGCAACTCGCAGCTCATGCGATAAGTTAAGTCTTTTAGAACTTGAAGGCATGACCCTGCACTCATCGAGGGAGCCGCGACCTGAGAATTAGCCTCATCAGATGGAGGGGAGTTGATAATTGTCATAAGTATGCAGTAGCATAGCGACCGCATGCCATAAATACTGAAAGTTCCTGTGCATACATTGCCCTTGTTTTATGAAGTCGCCGATGATGGTTTCGAGTATGAAACTGAAACGTCGGGCAGATAAAGCCAACCGTCCACATTCCGAATGACAAACGACAACTTAAGACTCCGCGAAGACCGGCTTATAAATCGCATAATAAGGCCGCCCGCCAATTCACGTAAATAGCTGCCAGCAACAGATATCTGAACAGGGGGGAGGGGGGGCAAAGATGGTGACTGACCAATTTTTCAAGGACGATTGAAGACTGCAACACCATGAGGGGAGTCACGGACGAGTGCAGTTTATCGGTCTCAGGAGACGTTCGGGAAAATATGATCGGAGCCAGAGTTTCTGTCAATGTGACGATCAATGAAAGGGTCTCCTTTATCCACGAACTGGCAAAAGTGGGCGGCAACGTGTTCAGTGTCAGTCGGACCTTGGCCTCCGTAGACAATGACAGGGCACCAGTAAGAATTTCGTTTAGAAGAATAGCCTTGTTTTCAATGTCAATGCAGTCGAAGGGTGCTGACCTTGGCGGGGACAAATAACGATACGGGATGAAAAAGGTGGTAACAAGAGCTTGTTTTTTTACTGGCAGGCGCTGAAGACTAGGAGAGCCGATTTCTAGGAGTACGGCATGCCTAATGAAACTCATTAAAATTTGGCTGAAATCATTCATGAAGTATTTAAACATGAAAGGTTACTTGTATTGTGTTATAATAGTGGCGACTATAGAAGATAATATTAAGGTCGTTTCAGTATCATGATATATCAACTAAACTCGCAAAAATTGCTAAATGCGTATGTGGCGTGCAAAACAAAACTGACATGTAACGGGCTCTCACCAATAGGGTAACCGATCAATTGGCTCAGTTGCCTACTCAGGATAAATTATGAAAAACAAGCAACAGGTATTGCCGAAAATGCATTCAGCTGAGTAAAGCCCACAGTTCGTAAAAGGGCCATTGATTGTTTCAATCCGGAATTCTGAAAAAATGGGCAGCACAGACCCTATGACGTCCACCGTGCAGGCTGAATGGCGCAGAGGACGCCATACGCCTCTAATTGGTTGACTTTGGTTGACTGTTCATGACCCCAACCATCCGCATACGAGCCTTGTTTGATTCGGGAAGTCGATGGATTGGTGTGCATTCATTCCTGAGTTCAAAAGCAGACTAGCGACCAAAACAAGACTGGGATGAACATTAATGGCTGACAGCGTTCATTATTTAGTCTCCCCGAACCCCAGGTTTGCAGGAACCGGGATTCAAATCCACATTATTTGTCCTTGAGAGCTATTCAGTCCAAAGTTCTACCATTGGACCACGGGCTCATTGTCCTGTCGGCTGCGATTGAGGAAATTAACCGTGGTTGGATGGAAGGCGTTGACCTATCAGGTTACGGGATATATTTGTTCGGATGCGCCTTGGGGTTCAATCTAGACACCTATCAGGTAGTCACATAGCGACAAGATGCAATGGGACCCAATCACGGAACAGCTTTAAATCATCCCTTATATGCCCGATCGCGAAAAAACAAGGGGCTCGTGGCTCACTGGTAGGTCATTGGACCTCACAACGCTCAATAACCAAAAGAGCGCGGGTTCAAACCTTCAGTGCCAATAAACCCGCCCGCTGGGTAAGGCTGGCTGACTGGCGAGGACGACTAATAAGCCAGAAAATTGCCAGCGCAGCCTCCCGTGTCTCGGTCAGTACTCCGACTTCTGCAATAAGTACCTGTCACCATTCGACTGCCAGTGAAGTCTCGAGATGGAGCCGCAAGACGCAACGGGGCAAGCTGACAAAAAACTGCTGAGTGCTCGGCAACCTTTGATGCTAGAAAACAGACCAGGTAAACTCATAAAACAGGAGTTATCACAAAACTGCAAAGAAAAGAGCTCCCAAGTCAAAGTTGCTTACATTTTTGCCTCGCTGATTAATCCCTGCAGGATACGGAGCAGTACTTCATTACCATTTTTGCGCCAAAAAGTTGCACGGGCCACTGACTGGATGTCTGTTAGCTTGCCATTCTGCGCGCCGACGGCGGTCCCTGTTGTGGCGGTGGTCGGTGACAGAGACTAAGCATACAAGTAGGCATAAGAATTAAAAAAGCCTGCCTGATGGATGAAAGACACAGAAAGGAGGAGTTAGAATTAGGTTAGAATAAAATCAAACTTTCTGACAGTACATACATGCATATGTTGATTGTGAAAGAGATATCGAGACAGTAAAAAAATGCTTTCACCTAAAAAGGCTCAGTCTGTCTAACTGGAGTAGGAAGCCACTTACTCGGTTAGAAAACAGGGCAAGATTGCAATATGCGACACAACTCAGGCAACAAAGAATGCGTCAGTGAAAAGTACAGGACCGGTGGTATTCGGGGTTTTATGGGTGGGTGGGATAGCAGCAACCCAATCCTAGTCTTATCTATCGTTTTCGCTAGGGTAAGCATTAGTTGCACATAAGTTTGTTGCCCCGAAAGTGCAGCTTGCGAGATCCGGGGGTTCAAAGTCACGCCGACCACTAGGCGCGATGTCATTCCTAGCTTACCTGACCCACTTTTTACGGACCCTCGACGGGAGAAAGAATGAGGCCGGCTCTGCACGATCTCTCGTTACCAGAGTAAAACTGATTAGTTTTGAAACGAAGGCTGCGTCCGACTAGTCGACGCCTGGAAAGTTGCCATTGGAGCCGATAATTCCGCCCTCCTACGACCAACGAAAAAGTCTGATCCTACTAACCCAGCAACGAATGCTAATTCTAACGAACACAACGGATAGATTAAGGGTTAGCTTTGCATGTAATGATGTCACGTAGTACACTCTGACGTATACTTTGTTCCCTGAGTTGGGTCGCATATTACGATCTTGCCGAAAACGGATAACCTCTTGAAATACTTAAGCGGTGACTTACGATCGCAATTGACAAAACTCTTACTACCTCTATGTTTGATGATGATGATGATGATGATGATGATGATGCTGGCAGACCCACTGGTACCATTAGGTAGATTTTTGTCTTTCAAATTCCTGCATCAGAACTTTCAGATCAAACGCGATTCCAGGGCTGAAACCTCACAGACAAATTTTTCAAGTTCGTATTTGTGAGATCAAAGAAGATAGTAGTGTGATGCAAGTTTAAGCAAATCCTGGAGCCATAAGTGGGTCTGCTAGGGTTCAAATAAGGGAAATGGTGCTAAGGATGAAAAATAAAGATTGACCGCACCTACATCTAAACCACTGGCTCAAAGTCGCAACGCAGAACTAGGTCTTCTCACGAGTACGAAGGCAATCATCCCACTCCTAGCGAGCAACGATCCTACTCATTCTTGCAGCTTCAACGATGGAAAAGTGGGAAATATTTGTCCTAGTCGTCCAAACCCTTACTTCTCTCCACCGCCAGCGGGCGGGCTCCAGTCCTCTGGAGATTTCTGAGAACTCAACAACTTGTGAATTTCCGAAAGACGTTTTTTAAGCACAAGGCTTCGAAACGCGTGACAGCCAATGGATCGACACCCGAGGCCTTGATGTGCCGAACGACATGAAGCAAGGTCGCGTTCTCGATCCTATCCTGTTCGTTTTAATGTTCTTCATGATACCGAGTAAAGACTATGGAACCGAAGAAAGTTTAGTAATCATCCGCCACTGATACAAGACTGTGCACTGAACACCCCAACTGAAGAAACTCTGCAAAGTCAGAAACTATTTGGTTTGGGATACGCTAACTTTCGGCTAACCATAATCACGTCGAAAAATAAATAGTATACACCAGCTAGCGCTAACTGTCAAATGAACTTAAGGCAAAGAAATGGCATGCAGTCGGGGTCAGCAACAGATAACCCATGGAACGTATCTTACGAGTACTAGTGGTAAGGACGGTAGTGTACAAACGATCTTAACTTTAACCTCACCTGTAACCCAAGGAAGACCTTAACCAAACAACGCCTACTTACACAAAGGTAGTAGCGAATCTCGGATAATAAACTCACCCGATTACATACCACATACTTACCGAACTTAACTCACGCCTTCACTGCCCATTCTCCGGAAAGCAACGTTTCGCGAACTATCAAATCAACCACATAGTTGCAGTGTGGATCTCTAAAACCAGTCAGAGGTTAAGCAGAACACAAGAGCTATTCTGTAAACGCTGTAGCATCTTCCATAGCACTTCAGTGCACAATCTACCAGAGAAGCCTCAACTACCAGCACTTGGGTTGGAGCATAGAAAGATGAAGAGTTAAATGGTAGGAATGACCGCGAAATTCTGGGTTAAGGAGTCGATTGGCATGCTGCGCGGTTATGACATTCTGAAGAAGATTTAACTACGATGGAGCAACCACGTAGACAGGATGACTGAGACAACATAGCAATGAGTAATCCGAAACAAGTTTGACAAGACTACACTGAGAACCGCCCTTAAGGGCTTTCAAAGTAATTGAGGCCGGGGAAACACTTTCTCAGAACCGAAAGGCATGAAAAACAAACATCGAAGCTTTAGCAGCTGTCTTTCTATGAGACCAAGACGGCACGTTATGCTAGAAAGGTTTGAATGCTGCAGATAAACGTCACCAACGCCTAAAGCCTATCAGTATATCTCCACTTCCAATAAACGTTTAAAATTCTGATTATCCCTCTAAGATAACGTTGAAATTACCGAAATGCCAACAACACCAACCTACTATGTGAACAAGCAAACAGTACCGGCAGCATCGTTATGATTCAGGTCTACACTTTTCCCATATATTCGTTTGACCCACTTGTAAAAAACACGGCGGCCTCAATGGGATTCGAACCAAAGCCAGCAAGGGAAAGGCTTTGGTACAGCCAACGCTCTAGCCAACTGAGCTACGAGGCCCTACCGGGAACCGTGAGTTTAATCACAATTGGTTCACGTTACCCACCCAGTCTATACAGTCACTCCATTAACCTTTTTAGTCATATGCGCATTATATTAGGGCTAGTAAAACCTCGCACAACCCAACGGTGATCTCTGCCAACGTCCGTACGGATTGGCAAACTACAATAACTCCTTCGCTATATCACGCTTCAACTTTCGCGGCTGCATTTCTATCCCGGATCTTATATGCAAAGCATATCGAAAATTATATTGAATATTTGTCGGTAGTTCGCGGATTTCTATGGAGTTTAGTTCATGCACGGGAGGCTATTGGCCAAGAATTCCCAAGAAACCTCATGAATAATGTCCGATTACAGTACTACGGTCCATGCTACGGCGTCCGCGGGAACCGACGCGCTCCAAGACCCTGGCGCGGGCGAATAGTATACAAGCTGGACTATTTAACCGGGAACGGACTCTTGATATTGGATGCTGGAATTTGCGAACATTTCTGGACCCAGGTACCCAAAGTCTGACAGCACGCAGTCTTCAGCAGAACCATGTGGATGTCTGCTGCCTGTCTGAAGTCTGAATCTCCCACTCAGGTTCAAGAGAAATAAAGATCCCGGGAGTCAATCCCTGCTTCACCCTGTACCACAGCGGCCCACGGGACTTGTCTGGTAGACATGGTGTGGCTATTGCCCTCTCGGAACAAGCAAACCATGCACTACTTGCATGGGAACCAGTCAATGACCGAATGGCTAACACGCGACTGAAGTGTAACTTTACCAGCATCTCTATCGTCACCGTGTACGCACCAACATTAGCTGCCGAACAGCGCGATAAGGAGGCCTTCTATTCGCAGCTGCAGGAGTCATCAGAAAGAATCCCTTGTCATGATCTGTTGATTGTTGCGGTGGATTGGAATGGTAGTACTGGACCCGGGGATTCGTCAAACAGTCACCTTATAGACCGGTTCGGGCTTGACTCTTGATGCGACAATGGTGAGAGAATGCTGAATTTCGGTGATCACAACCGGCTGTTTGTCACGAACACGTACTTCCAGCGTCACCATAAGCGTTCGCTAACTTTGTATTCAAACGACGGTCATACCACGAGTCAGATCGACTGCATTCTAGTTGGTGAAAGGTTCCGCAGCTAGGTTCACGATAGCAGATCGATGCGTGGTGCCAAAACTGGTAACGCCCACGGGCCTGAACAGGTCTTCATTCGCACACGCCTGAAAGTTCACCTCTCATCTGCACTCAAAATGCCACGGGCAAGATGCCTCGATGTCGCAAAATCAGGCAAATCCAGCACCACTAAGGCTCTTAACACAGAAATGCGGTCCATTTTTACGACCCGAGCCGACAGAGAAGACAGTGACCAATGGCCATCACTGAAGACATCCATCTATGGAGCAGCTAAGAAAATTATTGGATTCACCCAGCGGCGCTGCAGTGACTGGATTAGTGGACGAAACCTTCAGTTCTCTGCCTAGACGGCTCGAGCCAGGTCACACAACGATGCTTCCTTCCGCCAACTCCAGAAAATGACAGCAAAGTCAGCTAGGGATGACAGGCAAAAAATTAGTATGGAATAGCGACGTCCATGGAGCAGGCCTCAAACGTTAGTGACACTCGCAAACTCTACCAAATTATCCGCCAAGTTAGTGGTAAGCCCTCGACACTTAGTGACTGTTCACGATGTAAATGGTGGCCTTATTGCTGACAACTCGGCCAAGGTCAATCGCTGGCGTGAGCACTTCGAGCATCTTCTCAACATTGATGAACAACTAACCACCTTCGCTGTCCTCTGCACCCGAGTTTCATCCCTTCACAGCTTATGCAGTGTCATGTGACCACCTTAAGAGAAAGAAGTTGCCGATGCAATACAGAGGCCGCACAATAAGGCACCCGGGAAGGACGGCATTCCCACAGAAATCTACATGGCCTGTGTCGACATTCTGGCGCTCCGGCTTGATGAGGTGAGTGAGCAAGCGTGGAGAGACGAAGTAGTTCCTAATGACTGGGGTTCGGGCATTCTTCTGCCTGTCTTCAAGAAGGGAGATAAGACAAAGTGTGAGAACTACCACGGCATAAGCCTAATCAACGTTGCTGCGGAGGTCTTCACCATTGTCCTTATCAGACGGCTTCAGTCTGTACGAGAATCTAGAACGAGGCCCAACCAAGCCGGATTCCGAGCTGGGCGTGAATGCGTGGGCCAGATATTCACTCTGAGGCGCATTCTGGAATTCCGCCATGGCTTCCAACAGCCACCGGCCGTCTGCTTTATTGACTTGACCACTGCGTTCGACTCCGTCCATCGTAATGTAACTTGATATTGTGTCGATCAAAATCATTGCCTTGCTCAAGGCCTACAATCGGCCCACCACTGCGCGAGTCCTCATCCATAACAAGCTCCCCCAAGCCTTCCATATCCGATCTGGTGTTCATCAAGGTTGCATTCTGTCGCCCATTTTTTTCAAATACACAATTGACTGGGTTCTCGGGAAGGACCTACACGGTTTTGACGGTGTGTAATTTGAACCCGGACGGCGCTTGATTGACCTATACTACGCTGACCATATTGCCTTGCTAACCTCACGCTTTCGTGATCTACAGTCTGTGGTGACGCGGGTGAATGAGATCGCTATTTCGGTCGGCCTACCTATAAACACTGGGAAGACCAAAATGTTTTCGAGTTGCATCCCTGACCAGGAGAAAGCACCCCTCGAAATAAATGGCTGTCAATTTGAAGAAGTAGACAGTTTCAAATACCTCGGGGCGAGGATGCTACCGAATGGACAGAGTAAGGAAGACATTGTCTCCCAAATCGACACCACCCGCCGAGTTTTCTTGATCTTCTGAAAGTGCCTATAGACCCGACACAACCTCTGTCACCACAAAGATCGGTCGGTCCTCCTCTAAGGTTGCGAAATCTGGAAAGATGAACAAAGACTTGAGGTTTTCGGCCATCGTTGCCTGAGGACTATCCTTCGAGTAAAGTACACAGACCACGTCTCAAACGAGGCAGTCCACACTCATTGCAACAATAAAGCCAGGATATTTCAGGCCATCTAAGAAAGACGACTGAGGTGATTTGGGCACGTTCTCCGTCGCCCACCTAACGAGCTGAGTTCTACTGCTTTCGATCCGGTGCCACTGTCCACTTGGAGGCGTCGAAGAGGAGGTCAACTAAAAACCTGGCTCGACACGGTTTGGCAAGACATGGAGGCGGTGCTTGGACCTTCGGTATTCGGCATCTGCCGCTGGAGAAACGAATGGGTTGAGCTATCCATGTTTGCTGCCGCGAATCGTCACGCATGGAGAGGTACAATACATGACAACATCGAGGCCGGCTAGATTAGAAATGATTGATGCCTGTATTACATAATAAATAAAAGTTAGTGATATTCGACACGTATATCTATACTTAGTATATAAAACGCGTGTTGACATACACAATTTCAACGATTTTTACATATTATCTGACATAATTTGATAGGGTTGAAAATGTTCACAAGAATTTGGGAGGGTTTATAAAGGCTTACACCATAAAAATAGCGTATAAACAAATTACGCTTACTTCGCTGATGGTTCGTAGGACATTCGGGAGCGCAAGCCCTACTACTAAGGAGGGATCACAATATTATACGTTCTTGGATACAGAAAAACGATACGCAAGAGGATGAGGACCTACGCGAGATCAACCACTGCACGCTATGCTATAAACAGTCGGTTGATATTCCGGGACAAACAGCTGGTGCACGACGGAAGTAAGCACAAGGCCAATCCTATGGCAAATCAGCACAACCCTCAGGTTCGCTTAACTATAAACAAATACGCGTGCAAACTACAACTGCGCTCACCTCTCAGAGGAGAGTTGAACCTCGTTATTTGCGATGGTCCAACTATAATCTTTTGAACCTGGTATGCATTGACCTGCCAAATAGAGGGATCCGCATCCTTGTTGCGCGTTAATGGGGACTGATAATCATACCAAGCATTATTTGCCGCATAAGGCAGTAAAGATTACAAGTTCTACCAAACCAACAGCAAAAGGTTGAGGGGTGAATTTAAAAGTGCTGGTCAGATATGTGACTTAAACCAGCAGTTGGTTGCGTTTCTGTATCGATTCTTCTTTGAATAATTTTTTTAAACTCTACTCTTCCTGGGCAGTTCTTATTCCCGCATCACACCAGCAACTCGCAGGAACCGGACTGAACGGCTGCTTGGACGACTGTACACTATGACAGGTCTACAACTGATTGATTTGGGGACTTAGATTAAGCCAAATTTACTTTACCCTGAGCGCGAGGGTATGGGTAAAAGTGTTTGTTGCTCTGCGATCTCTACTGTCCTAGAAGTGTATTATATGCGACATTGAATGGATGGAGCCTTAGTGTTTGAATAACCTTAGTGCTTTGGGTTGATGGCGTTGACTCTGTCCCAAGATTGAAAATTGTTCTAATATAAAAAGTGTCAAAAAGGTCAAAGGATTTCAATATTATTGGTTATGTTGGCTTTGTGTACGAGTTGTTAGTAATGGACTGGTGTGGTTACAGCGATTGATATTCGAAGAAAGGCTTCGGTCGAAGTTCCTCCTGAAGACTACAATCCCATCCAGGTGAAATATAAGTGGTACGTTAGATTCTTTTTAGCAGTTAGCCTAGAAACGTGATGAGCATGCTCATCGCCAAATTCATCGAATTCTGTAAGTCCACTAACCTCCGGTACCACGCAAACGCTCGGCAGGACACAAGACATGGGTCAACGAGCGCCTCGCAATAAGGACTTGTAACGACGATGGCGATGATGATAATAGTTACGACAACGTCGATGACAGGGATACACATTTCGGCGATTATCCACTTGGCTTTGAGTTCAGTCAATAGTCCGAGGTCAAGTTTTAAAGGATTAAAGACTTGGAGAGAACCACAGCGTAGTGTAGTCTGAGCTGTGAGGCATGTAACTGCGAAATTCTAAAGAAAATATGCTGCAAATGCCGAAAACACACTATATTGGCCAACATTTCACGCATTCCACGCCAGCACATAAAATCGTAGACATGAAAAACTCACGAGCGAAGATGTCACATCACTCCAGAGTTCCATGGCAATAGGTGCCTTTCGCATTTTTGCTTTTGTATTGGTTGTCTGAGGAACAACCGCTTCAGGTTGAAGCGTTGTGTCAACGTCTTTTTCGTCCACGTACTGGTGCATTGCATTGCATGTGGCGACAAGCGCAGCAGGAAACGGTTCTACACCACCAACCAGAGCCCTCAATGCATAATATAAGTCCAGCTGAACATAAATGAAGGCAAAAAAATCTTACCGGTGATTTAATCTGATGACAAGAAAGCTCTTGAATCAAAAGTTGAACAAGCCACTCAGTTACTTTCTGAAGAGCATCCGGATCAACATCGTCGAAAACTAATTTGAACGAAAGTAAGTTACAATTGCACAGTACCTTTCATCGAAAGTTGTGCACTCCACAGCAAAATGCTTTCCTTGAACCACTGTGGGAGTTCATGCGAACTAATCTTTAGTCAGTATGAGTACAAACTACCTTAGCTTTTGCAATTCGATGAGAGTTTCAAAGACTGTATGAGAATCCTCGTCAGACAGCCTTGCTTTCTGCTGGCAAGTATTAACAAGTGTTTAAGTGCCTTCTGCATTGCCGTAACGTAACAGCAAATAGGCAGCTTTTATGAATATGCAAGGATCTACCGAAACGGTTCTAAAACACACTAAGCAAGCGATTTTAACGCTATCGTAACGCTCAATAGGAATGCCAAGAATGCACATAAACCAATAAGCTTCGAGGATTTGTAAAAGCCGCAAAATTAATTAAGTTCATGTTCAGTGTTCAGTTCAGTGTTCAGTGTATTTGAGGAAAATAGGCTTACGCCTTTGAAATCCCTATAATTTTCATAAAAGTAGCAAGAATAAGAAGCAAATTATAGAAGAAACAGTCAAGTGAATGCAGGCAGATTTACGTGGTACACTGATATTGTTAAGGTTAAGTAGTGAAATAGTCTTCGTGGTGCTGTAACATATGTATGTCAAGCCGATGTTTGAATGTATACACAGACTGGGACATAACAATCGCCTAAGGTAGATTTTTCCATGGTTCCATGACAAGGTTAGTGAAAAAATACTTCCTTACATCCAATCTTACTTGGGGCCCACTTAGTTTGAATGGATGACCTCGGAGATTTTTCGTGGTGGCAGGTTGGAAAAAGTCATCAAAAGCCATGCCACACACGAGACGGAAGGTTTGTATCAAGTCTCCGCGCAACTGCCTATAACTCAGAGGATAGAGCTTTAGGTTATTTAGACAAATCTCATATGGTAGTTCACCTTGACCTCTTACTAATTTTGTGGCTCGCCGCTACACCCTTTCGAGCATGTTGTAGTCCTGTTGGGTCCTCTGTCGCCAGGCTTTGATCGCATATTCAAGATATGGCCTTACAAACGTACCAAAGACTTTAGAAAAGCAGTCTTCATCGAAAACTTTAAATGCCCGCTTGATAGCGTACAATATTGAATTGGCAGATTTAGCTGCCTTGGAACATTGCGTAGAAGGCTTCAGGTTGTCTTTCATCCAAACTCCAAGATCCTTCTGTGTGTGTGTGCTTATTGGAGTGGCAAACCGTTCAAATAGTAGGGTCGCATATCAGTGACCTGATTTCGATTAATCAGACGTAGTAGGGTGCATTTGTTTGAGTTGAAGGACAAGAGCCATTTGCGGGACCACTCTTCCAATCGACGAAGATTTTCTTGGAAATCGTCTGCATCAGCAGCATTGTGGACAACTTTCCAGATTTTTATATCGACCGCAAACATAGCAAAGTTACAGTCTAATTCCTGTACACAATCATTAATGAACAAGAGAAATAGGATCGGTCCGAGCACTGAAAATTGTGGGACTCCACTCTCGATGACTGTGCGCTTTGATTGCGATCCGCCTACACAGACCACTTGGGAACGACCAACGAGAAAATTCTTGATCCACGTAAGAAGTTTGCCGCCAATACTGAACATTCTCAACTTGTAAAGGAGACGCTGGTGTGGAACACTATCGAAGGCCTTCTGGAAAGCAATGTAGGCCACATGCACAGTGTCTTTTTCATCGAGTGCATTTGTCCAGCTTTGCATCGTATAAAGTAAGTTCATACCACATGATCTTCCCTTATGAAATCCGTATTGCGCAGTTGATAAGAGGTTACGGGTTTCTAAATAAATCATCAATTCCTTTTTCACAACCTTCTCCATAACGTTGCAACAGATTGAGGTCAGGCTGACAGGCATGTAATTTATTGCATAGGCACGACTACCACTTTTGTGAAGCGGTGCGATGTGGGCTGTTTTCCAGTCGGTAGGAAGAATTCCCGTATCAACCGATTTCTGGTACAGCAACGATAGCGGTTTCGCCAGCTCTCGAGCAAGTTCGAGGAGTAGCTCTGCTGGAATCTCGTCGGGACCAGAGAATTTGCATGCCTTCAGACTTTTTAGTTCTTCAAAGACCGCCGCTTCTTAAAAGAGCGTATCCTGAATAAGTTGCACTCCCGTAGTCTCGTAACTTGATGTAATAAAAACAGCTTCTCTAGTGAAAACCGACTGAAAGAACTGGGTAAGAGTGTTCAGCTTTGTTCTTATTTTCTGATATCTCGAAACCGTCATCGTTTCTCATAACAGGAATCGGTTCCGGTTATGTGTGCTTTTTTTACATAGCTGTAGAGTAATTTGGGATTGTGAACTGCTCTCTGGAGCAAATCCCTCTCGTTATCCCGTCGGCTTTGTGAGATCAAGCTATTAACCTTTTTCCTTTGAGTTTTGTATGCTTGCAAGGCTAAATTTTCATTGGATCGGCAAAATTTCTTCCAAAGCCTTCCTTTCCTGTTAATCTCTCTTTTTAGATCCCTTGTAAACCACTGTGGTCTGTTAGATATCCTAAGATGTGATGGCGGACAATGGCATTTTAATAGATTCAACAAACACTCCTTAAATAAATTCCAAACCTCAGTGACATTCCCGGAGAAGAGATGATCCCAGTCTATTCGTGATGCCTCAGCTCTCATCTTGCAAAAGTCTCCTCGCCATAGATTGGGCCTGGTTTCATTTATTTCAGATAGCACAGAATATAAACCATACTCCCATGAAAGTACTGCATGATCACTTCGACCAAGTGGAGGTAGGCAGTGTACCTCTTCTATACTGTCAGGATCTTTAGTGAAGACGAGATCTAAACAACTAGCCTGTTCTCATCCACGCGCTTTCGTTGGAACCAATACATGTTGGTTGAAAAGAGCTTCAAGTGTTGTATTTAGCAGACGAGGATCGAAGGAAAACTTTGAGCTCTGTGCTTGCAGATCGTTCCATTGAATGCTGGGTGCATTGAAGTCACCCATGAGAACAACATCAGGTCGACTGCTAATCTCCTCTATGTTCTTTAACAAACAAGTATCAGCGTCAGTGTCTGTCCCCAATGGTCAACAGAGAGTCATTACTTCAAGGGACAGCGATCTCCGCGTCTTTATTTTCAGCCAAATAGCCTCAATACAATTGCTAATCTTCTCCGTCATTTCACACACTGTGAAAGTGCTTTTAACATACATCGCAACTCCTCCACCCTGGCGTTGGGTGCGGTGGTAGGTAAATAGAAATGACCTATTTGAATTTATTATTTGAAACGTAAGAACTAAAATGGGTGGAACGAAGCAAAGAACTTTGGAAAACCCAAATAAACTCCATAAAATGTCAACATGCAGCTCGCAGAAAATGTTTAAATGTCTCATAACTTTGACGTATTATTGGAAATATGTAAATCGTGGTTGGTATTAAAGTGTTCCAGGTAGTTAGAATCACGGTCAACCTATTTAATGATTATTTTTTATTTATGTCATTTGAATCTGTATGATTAGAAACAGCGTTTTTCGTGTTAACCAGTGGGGAACCAAACTCTGCTGCAATCTAGACAAGAGTTTCCAAGAGTTCGGTAGTAGGACTCCTTCTGTTCCTAACATAAGTGGACGATTTTGACAGAGATTCAGACAGTCAAACAGCCATGTTTACACGACAGGAAACTCTGGAATGGAATCAGGTACCCTGCAAATGAGTGTAGCCCATAGACCCATCACGATCGGGTGGACTATTTGTCGAATCGTTGGCTTCTCCGTTTTAACGTCAAAACGTTAACCATAGTTCGGCTATGCAACCCAGCCAGATGCACCAACAGTAGACGCTACTTCCTCATCAGAACAGCCCTGCAAGTCGTTTAAACACAAAAGGACCTCAGTGCGCTGGCGATGAATTCCTTAAAACCATCGCGATATTGCATAAGAGGGGCGAAGAACGCAATGTCTGTGTTCAATTTCCAATTTTATTAAATAAAAGATAAGCGAACACTTTAGTCTCCCTTTTAGTAACAATAACCTTGCAAATTAAAAAAGCTAACAGATAATGAACGTTGGACAAAGGGTTATCTCCAGGTCACACAACAGGGCACCTGCTGAAAACATTAATACAATAATATTACTAAAAAATAGGTTTTCATATGTTCTATAGCCTAAAAAATGTTGAGTTGCGGTGGTACGGGGAAAATGTGTTAGTTTTTGAGGTCATGGTGATAAATATAGCTGAACTGGTCAAACTTACGCTTGAAAGTGTCAACGGAGGGGAAAATGATGATGTTCGCAGACAGATCATTCCAGACCCTAAGCACTATGTTGGAGAATAAAATTCTTGAGTCCAGTCTTGAAAAGGCACACGTAGTTGGAGATGACGTCCTCTCATTTTAGTGATAGTGGCCAGCTCAAGGTAGTCGCTGGATGAGAGGCTGCAATCCTGACCACACAGCAGGTAAAACGCTTATCTTATGTCACCGCGTAGCTGTCCATAATCTAAATGAAACAGATTTATAGTGGATAATCGTGTCCCCTTAGGCACGTAGCCTTGACCTAGACGTTTAAAACCGTGTTGCAATTTTTGACAGCCCAGGGTCTCCAGGCCTGAATGACTAATTCCAACTGTGGTCGCAGGAAAATCTCAAAGGATTTATTAAAGCACACGTCATAGAACTTTGAAAACGGTCACTTAAGTAAATAAACTGGCTATTTACATAAGCCTGGCTGCCACTTTTATTCATCAATCAAAACCATAAGTCTACAAATAAGTTGGTAATATACCTGCAATGAGGGACGCTCGGAAGAGTTAACACAGTGGTTCTGCCAACTGTACTGCATCCATAACGGTTGCGCTTATAGCGAATCAATCGCATTTGGATCACACCTGCGGTGATGAATAGTTGCTTCTCTCGTTAAATGATTTCTCCCACAATGAGGAACGATTTGAACGCTCAAAAATGCTCATCAGCATGTGTCCTAACTAAGGTGTATGTTTTTCATCCAGAAGCAACATTTTTTCTCCTTAAAATCCCATAAACCCCATTAAAAATATGCCTCTTCCATTAAATTGTACAATTAGCATTTTTTCCTGTCTGCTCTTTTATCTATTTTTTGACCACACTGATTTTTGGCAATTGTCATCGCCAATAAATAAATAAATTGTATATTTAAGACCCAGAGAGCCCCATCATTTCATACTTAATATCGTGGTATAAATAAATACGAAGTGGATAATTGCTGCACTATGTGAGCAGCCATATTAACAGCAGAAATGAACAATATGGTAAACATGTCCGATTCAGAACGATTTGCATTTTTAAAACAATAGTCAACAATCTTTAACATACATGGCGAACTAGAAACGAAGCAGTAAACAAAACTCCTTCGGTTAAATCGGAGGCGGAGTTCGGCGAGCCGCCAATTTAGAAAAAAATAGGAAAAAAACTGCTTCACTAAAAACTTAATAGCTAGATGCAATGGGATAGTACTGTGATGTTGTTGACAACGTATGAGGGTTCAGAACGCTCCTTGTCGTGCGAGAGATAATATAGCAGTCAGAGCTATTTTGTAATCACCAGTGGAGCTGAGAGAGGACGAACTCATCGTGGACACCAGGGTCAAAATGAAGAGGGGACAGTAGAGGTCATGAGATCATAATCGAGAGGCGACCTTGCCGACTCCATAGTCCACCAATCAAAGAGGCAAAACCATCAGAAACCGCCTTGATCATCAACTGAACCTGGAGACCATCGTCACGGTTGCAAAATCGGAGGAAAGTATCAAGGTTGTCAAGGGTTGGCGATGCTAGTTAAAAATGGGGGAGGCGAACAAGTGAATGCAAACATTGACTCTGCAGAGGATGATCGAAATATAATCAGAGACCAATATAATATCAAGGGAGCTGCCTCAAATATCAGGAGGACCCTTTTCAAAATCCAAAATTTGCGAGTTTGGGAAGGAAACAGGTAATAAGGACTTCATATCTTCGGAAGTTAAATTTTTGCGTAACTTTGTTTCGAAAATAGCTAATGTGGACGACAACCTAATATGCAATGGAAGATTATTCCAGATGAAAGCATATTTGGAGGCAAAAACTGAGAACGATTAATTGTGGAGCTAAGGGGTGGTAAAATCATCATGGAGGAATTAAGAGTGGCATATGGTTGATCTACCGTAGCGAGAGCGTTAATTTGTGGGAGATTTGGGCTAGATTTAACGCGAAACAGGAAGCAGAGACCGGCTTCGAGTCTTCTTACCCACAGAAGTTAAATGTTTGCTAACTGGCATCTATCCGTATAAGAAATACTGGATCCAGGAACAGAAAATAATCTTCGAGTAAAAATTATCGGAACTTTTTCAATCTTACTGCGGTCAGAAGCGTTCATCAGCCCAAAAAGGGGACAGCATTATTCAAGGATAGGAAGAACAAACATGCGGTACAGGTTTAACTTCATTTCCGGAAGGAAGAAATTATGCAATATAAAACCACATATCTCTGCAGCCTTGGCAGAAATTCGATCTGCATGAGGCGATAATGCTAGCTTATTCGTGTAGCTTATACCTAAGTCTTTTATGGTTGATCGTTCTAAAAGTGTACTATTTTAAATGCTAGGTGTCCAGGAAGTTTGACGGGGACAAAACCACATTAAACTCTTCTTGGATGGAGAAAATTCCATTTGCCAAGTACAACTCCAACGTGAGAGCATAAGTAAATCAGTGTTGATTTTATCAACGCAACTATTGGCAGTGTCTTTAAGAAAATGAATAAATGCATTTGAGATCGTCAGCGTAAACGAAATTTTGTGAATTTGTGAGTAAAGCTGAAATTTCGTTTATGTACAGAATAAAGAGAAGGGGTCCTAGAACCATGCCTTAAAAACGCCGCTCGTAATCGGTTGAGGCGTCGAGTAGCCATTACCTACGTAGAACTTCTGGCTGCGGTAAGACAAGTAGGAACCAATGAAGTCAAGGAGAGGAGGCCGGATGCCGAGGGCTTCCATTTTCACCAGAAGACGTCTGTGTGGTACCTTGTCAAAAGCTTTGCTCAGGTCAAAGTAGATCACAACCACTGACTGTTGCTCATTACGAAGAGTAGTGACGAGGTTAGGAAAAGCTAAGTGACACACTTCGCATGATCTCCCAGGTAAAAAAACATATTGCGAGTCGCTTGAGAACTTATTTTCTAAGCAAAAGTCGAGAATTTGATTAAAAATAATTTTTTCAAGACATTTTGCTAGAGTGGGGGTTTTGTGAACGCCTTGATAATTATTTACGTCCGAACGAGATTCCGACTTGAAGACAAGAAGAGTAATAGATGTCTTCCATGAGTCAGGAAAGAATCCGTTTCAAAGATTAACTGAGAATATATGGCTAAGCCATCGGGGAAAGCTCGGCTTTCTCTTAATAACTGAGTTTAAAATACCGTCTCTCCCCGAAGAGTGCAAGTTTTTCATGCGCATTTTTTGCTTACAAATTGGTTCTATGGAGAAATCAATGGTGCTGATAAAATTAAATGAGGATGCCTAAAACGTCAGAACCGGTTCAGATTCCATCGTAAGATGATTTGCAAAGAACGCACTTAACAATTCAGCCTTGTCAGTGTCTTCGAAAACGAAGTTCTTAGTTTCCTTAAGTAATGGAGGTTTTTCATAACGTCGTTTAGAGCAGGATCGACGGTGGCACAGTTGAGCAACAGATTTTGCAGAGTTTGGCTCGCTGAGTGCGCATGATTTCCTCTGTCTCTCCCTTGCAAACCGAATCTTAGAGGCTACTTCAAACATCTCTGCAATCCTTTGATGAACAGATAACGAACTAGCATTTTGATCTTTTAATTGCTTCCTCAATTTCTTTAGTCTTGACAAATGAAAGTGGGGGACGGTGGATTCCGAAGTGTAGGGCTTGACAATTTTCAATGGCACAAATTCCAGGATGTTATTTGAAACGACTGACATGTGGTCAGATAGACTTGCTTCATCGTTAATGGAGGAGAGATGCTGCCAATCCAATGAGTCCAAAAAGTTGTTAATTAAGCTCATATCCGCAAGGTCAAAGCATGATAGGTACGAACGGCACTAGCCTTTTTCGATGAGACAATTGGTAGGCAACAGTGAATTAATGTATTGTCACATTGGAAGAGGCCCTGCTTAAAAGCAAAGAAGAGGGGAGCAATGTCATTTGTGAAAATCGGGTCTAAATTATGCTTGTCTCTCGTTGAAGAACAGACGAGCTGTGACCAATTAAAAAGATTAATGGTATCTGGGCAAGGCTGAAATTTGGGTGAACAAAAGTTTTAAATCGAGTCAATTTTAGGAAAATTAAAATTCCCAGCGATTATTTTAATTTTAAAATTGGACTCCGAAACCAATTTAAAAATTTCACAAAATTTTGCATCACCATCTGATGATGAATTAGGCGGGTAGTAAATACATCTGAGAATAGCCTTTTGCCAGGGCGACAGGATAATGGATGCCAAGCAGTAATAACCAGAGAATGACGTAACGTCTAGATCAAACGGGAAGTGCTTGAATGAAGCTTTAATATAGAGAAGACAACCACCACCACGCTTACTAGTGTGGTCTTGACGGTAGAGATCGTACTAATCTATGACAAACAAAGAGTTGGAAATTAAGGGATGGATCCAAGATTCAGTTACACATAAAACATCAGGAATTAACTCGAAAGCAATGGCTCTAGTTGGGCCATCTTATTTATAACAGATCTAGCATTAAGTAATATGACATCCAGGGTAGTTCGAGTATCAAAACTGTAGTGTAGACGAGGGTCGAAACTGCTAAGAACCGAGGTGTACAAAATAAATTAACGCTAAGTGGAGAATTGTGTCTAAACTACAAACGACAAAAGGACGGCAAAAATGTCAGAGGATTGTTAGAATGCAGACTCACGAAAAACGCAGCTTCTAGATAGCGAGTGTTGTTGAGGATTGTAATGAACTCTGAGCTAGATCCAGAAAGCTATACATCAAGGATGAAGAGCAGAGTCAGGAGTTCAATTGAGACGGCGATCAGTAGAATGCAATCGAGAAATGAAGATCAATCATTGCAATTAACTGAAAGTAATTGAGAGAGATCAGTACAATCAAGATAGCAGCGGTGACATGCAGCAGTGAAAACCGAAGACGTCCAACATGCCGCTTGAAGCTGGCTGTTGTATTTATTTAGCACATTAAAACAAGCAATCATAAAGATTCAGGTGACCAAGAAAGATACAAAGATGTAAATTGTACAAATACCTACACAACTCCCCCACCAGAGCGTTTGTTGTACAAAAAAACGCTCGATGAAAAAAAAGGCAAACAATTATACGACAATGTCCTTAAGATTGGCAGGAAAATGGATATGTCTACCAGAACGAGAAGAAATGCGTTGTGGTGAAAAAGGAGTAGCCAAACGTGTGGGTGGGGTGGTCGAGTGCAAAGGTTGAGTGGAAAAGATTGACAGAGGTGGAATGGATGGTGACGGTGCGGAGTAATTGGATGGAGCAACGGGCGGTGGGACGCACTCAAGATAAGCTGGCTTGAATCTGTCGATGGAGACTGTGTCAGTCTTGTCAGCCTTCTGTATGACGTAATACTTGTCCATCCGTTGAAGCACCTTGTATGGGCCATCATAAGGGGAACAAAGAGGCTTGCGAACTGCGTCGTGCCGGACGAAGACGAATGGAGCAGATTTAAGGTCGTCTTGCACAAAAACGCGTTTGGATGTCAGGCGAGTAGGAGTTGGAAGCAATTGAGCCATGCGCTGTTTCAATTGTTGAACAAAAGCATTCGACAAGCTAGTATCTACGGTGAGAGGCTGCACAAATTCGCCGGGAAGGCGGAGAGGTGTACCGTATCCAAGTTCTGCCGTAGTACATTAAATGTCCTCTTTGACAGCTGATCGAATACCCAAAAGGACGAGGGGTAAGTTTTCACTCCATGCAGTTGTGTCTGAGTGAGACATCAGTGCTGTCTTAAGTTGACGATGCAGTCGTTCCACGAGGCCGTTAGAAGCAGAGTGATATGCCGTTGTCTTGATGTGCGCACACCCGAGAAGTTTAGTGAACTCACGGAAGAGACTAGATTGAAACTGGCTTCCGCGGTCAGTGGTAATGGTGGCTGGCACACCGAAATTGGCAATCCAGTGATGCAGGAAGACCATGGAAATATTTTCTGCCGAGGTATCCGATATCGGAATTGCAATTGGCCAACGTCTGGAACAGCAAATGTGCTTGGTAGGGTAAAGGTATGGCGATGCACTTTGTTTTTTTTGGCAAGCTAAACATTGCTTAGTCCAAAGGGCAATGTCAGAGTTCATCTTCGGCCAGACAAAGCGAGCAGCAATAAGTTTGCGACCGGCACGGATGCCAGGATGCGACAGAGAGTGAAAATGGTTAAACACTACCTTACAGTAGGATAGTGGAACAACAGGTCTGGGAGTGCCTGTAGACCAGTCGCATAAAACCGTACCTGGTGATGCTGGAAGTGGTGCATCTCGAAGCTGCAGAGTACTAGATTTACGCAGATCAGCAATGGACTCGTCTTCTAGTTGGAGGTCTGCAAGCTTCGCCAGGTCAAATTTGGATGACAAGGTGTTGATGTCCGGTCTCGATAATGCATCAGCAACGACATTGTCGCTGCCTCGGACATAGCGGATATCAGCAGTAAACTGCGAGATATAGTCAAGGTGACGTACTTCTCTGGGCGAGTACCTATCTGGTTTTGCCTTGAGGGCGTAAGTAAGAGGTTTGTGGTCGGTGTGAATCCGAAAATCTCTTCCCTCTAATAGGTAGCGAAAATGACGAATAGCCAGGTATATAGCCAGGAGCTCGCGAGAAAAAGTACTGTAGCGAGTCTGCGCCGGTTGTAGCTTCTGTGAAAAGAAAGCCAATGGCTGCAACTGGTTATTCACCTGTTGATGTAAGACTGCGCCGACAGCACTGTTGGAAGCGTCAGTGGTCAAAATCAACTGCGTAGAAGCGTCAGAGTTGAGGTGGTGCAGCATGGTCGCATCAGCGAGTGCCTTCTTGGCTGCCTCAAAAGCTGAGTGAGCTGCCGGTAAAAGTTCAATCGGCTTGCCTTTCGACTTCAAAAGATCAGTCAATGGAGCCAGTTTTGTCGGACAGTTGGGAATGAAACGTCGGTAATAATTGACAAGTCCAATGAAACGTCGCAGTTTCGTGAGGGTCTTCGGAGACGGAAAAGATAAAACGCTTTGCACCTTCTCTGAAAGTGGTGTGATTCCATGCTGATCGACGTGATGACCAAGGAAAGCAAGAGAAGGAACGCCAAAAAGATATTTGTCGACGTTTAATTGCAAACCATGTTGCTGGAAACGATCGAACACTTGACGCAAGTGTGATGCATGTTCCGCTGGCGAAGAACTTGCGACGAGTATGTTATCAATATAGACAAAGGTAAACGAAGACAGCGCAAGACCTCATCAATAAACCACTGAAAGGATTGGGCGGCGTTACGCAAACCGAAAGGCATGCGGAGAAATTCGAACAAGCCAAAAGGCGTTGTGATGGCGGTCTTGGGGATGTCTTCCTCAGCGACCGGTATTTGATGATATGCTCTCACAAGGTCGATCTTGGAGAAAATAGTCTTTCCAACCAACATTTGAGAAAAATCGTGAATATGAGGAATGGGATACCGATCGGGGACAGTTGCTCTGTTCAAAGCACGATAATCCCCACATGGCCTCCAATCATCGGCTGATTTCTTGGGGACCATGTGCAGAGGAAGAGCCCATGGACTGGAAGAAGGGCGAATAATCCCCAAAATTAGCATGTGTTCGAACTCACTTCCAGCCACCCGCAGCTTTTCTGGATGAAGTCTGCGTGGATGGGCATGAACGGGTTGCCCTGTGGTAACTATGTGATGCCGAACTGTGTGCTGAACTTTTTCGGTAAACTGACAAGGTTTAGTGAGGGACGGATAGTCCTTCAAAATGTCAGCAAATGGCGAACTTGGAATAGTCAAGTGTATGCCAACCGAAGGTTCAGAGGTGACCGTACCGACGGTGAAAAGTCTGGTTGTAGTATCAATGAGTCGACGATGCTTCAAATCAACTGAAAGGCCGAAATGTGAGAGGAAATCGGCTCAATAATCGGTGACTGGACGTCGGCTGGGAAAAGACCCATTGGAAACATCGCCTTAGACCAATGTTAAGAGTTAGGGACTGTTGTCCAAATGTGTGGATGACGGTGTTGTTAGCAGCCTGCAATGAGAACTGCGAAGGATTGAGGTGGTGACGCCTAGGAGGCGGGATAACACTAACATCAGCACCGGTATCTACAAGAAAATGGAGACCACTCGACTAATCGGTGATGTAAAAGAGGCGACTGGGTCGCGGTTGGCCAGCAGCAGTCGTCACCATTACTGGCTGGCGTTGTCGTTTAACGGTTGTGGCTTTTGTGGGAATTTACACGTCGGAATACACTTGCGTGCTTTCACGCCATAGGTACGATGGTACCAGCACACAGTCTGTGGCTGCCATTCCCGTGATTTCGGACCGTCGACGTTGATATGGTTGACGACTATTTGACTGGAGATTGTTGATGAAAGAACACATGTTGCTGACTTGCGTGCATAAAAGGCGCACGGTATCCCTTTAAATCTTCACAATCACTGTGATGCACGATATTTGATGTTTGCGAAAGGTCAGATGATGGTGCGGCCGGTCGATAGGCACTACAGCACGATGATAACATCACGTAGGGAGGGTCACGTTCTGACTTTGGAGTGCCTTGATGAGCAGGGGTGTCAATATTATCAGATCTGGAAGTGGACACCGATGTCTGTTGAAGACTAGAACATGCGGTACCGCTTGGATAGCATTCCATTATTCTGTCTGCATGAGTGGCTAGTTTATTCAATGAGGTGCTCGTGTCGAGCATAGCCAATACCTGCTGCATGGGCAGGGGAAGCTTATCAAGTCAGATCTGTCGGAAAATTGCATCATCCATATGACGACCAGCAAGCAAAGAAAGCATGTGTCGCATTAGCTGGGAAGGTGTTTCATCGCCGAGTTCGACTTGCGTGATAAGCTCACGCAGCATTCGGTTGGCCGACTTGGCCACACGATTAATTACAGCATCCTTCAACTGGGTGTATGGCTCCTCAGCAGGGATAGGATCAAGGAGGTCCTCGACGTCAACGGTACCATCGAAAGGAAGTGATTGCACTTCGTATGAATAACGCGTGCGTTCACTGGTGATACGGCGTGTCGAGAAAAATGCCTCGATTTGCCTAAACCATACGCGAGGGTTGCTTGGCGTAAATGGGGGCAATTTGAAAGAGAGAGAGTCTGCGTTAGTTTCATTGTCCGTCATATTAAGTGATATGGTGCGTAATGATAGAAAAGCGGGGTCACCAATTTTGTAATGTAGACGAGGGTCGAAACTGCTAAGAACCGAGGTGTACAAAATAAATTAACGCTAAGTGGAGAATTGTGTCTAAACTACAAACGACAAAAGGACGGCAAAAATGTCAGAGGATTGTTAGAATGCAGACTCACGAAAAACGCAGCTTCTAGATAGCGAGTGTTGTTGAGGATTGTAATGAACTCTGAGCTAGATCCAGAAAGCTATACATCAAGGATGAAGAGCAGAGTCAGGAGTTCAATTGAGACGGCGATCAGTAGAATGCAATCGAGAAATGAAGATCAATCATTGCAATTGACTGAAAGTAATTGAGAGAGATCAGTACAATCAAGATAGCAGCGGTGAAATGCAGCAGCGAAAACAGAAGACGTACAACATGCCGGTTGAAGCTGGCTGTTGTATTTATTTAGCACATTACAACAAGCGATCATAAAGATTCAGGTGACCAAGAAAGATACAAAGATGTAAATTGTACAAATACCGACAAAACTAGGGTAATCGTTATAAATTAAAAAATTGGAAGTGGGTGAATAAGTTGGAAGTTATTGTAGCTTGTAGGGTAATTGCCAACTGCGCCATAATGATTTGTATATAGAATGTCATTAACAAAAGGCTGAGAGGGATATATAAAAAGGTGTAGGAATAAAACTTTCGGTATCGAACCACCATAGGAGTTACAACCGGGATATACCTGTTGGTAGTTAAAACGGAATGACGGGAAGTTAGATGGCATATAGGGGCAGGTGGCAGAGTTCAAGCAGCTATAAGAATAAAATGCTGGAAGGTCGGGTCTTGTATATCGGTTAACATGGTTAGGGTTATTTGCCTGTTGGAGAGGCTTGCTTATTTACGGAGAGGTCAGTATGCGATTACTGAGACCTGTGCTATCTTGCTCTTGGTCTGGGTTAGATTTACGTCCTTCGGAAAACCTGCCTTAGGTGATAGAATTGAGGGTATAAGATGACCCAGGGTGTTATTTTATTTTATTTATTTATTGCCAGTTTACAGGCAAGGTCAAAATATATATATATACAGTAGAGGGTCAAGCTGACAGTAAAAAAAACTCCTGATCGTTGTTTCGGGTATTTTCAGGAGAAAAAACTGAAGCTTTTTGAGTAATTAAAGTTTTGAATAGGGACGCGTTAACACAGGTGCCCGGTGAAGAACCTCTCAATTCAGTGTTACAGATCCGGTATTCAGCACCAACAGGTATGTCGGCGAGCGGCTGTTCGATGTCGACTGAGAAATAAGCCGATTGAGGACTGCAGAGCCAGCAATATTGCCCTCAGCATTAAGACCGGCACAGGATTCAGAGTCCGTGATCGCCATCAGAACCGAAGAGAGCTTCAACAGAGTCAGCACCCAAAAGTTTTGGAAGGTATCCTGAATGTAGAAAACTAGTGACATTTCGCGTAAACAAGGGATAGCTTTGCTGAAGTTTGATACTTCTAGGTAGCTTATTCCAGATTGCTATAGCGTTTACCGAAAAAAACTGTCGGTATCTTACTGTGCGTGCCAAAGGAAGAAATAAAAATACATCTCGATGACTGGTGCGCCGAGAGTGGTCAAGGTGCCTCAGAGATGTAAGGAAGTTAAATGTAGGACTGTTTAGTAGTTTAAACAGTAAAAATAATCCCTTCTGTAATCTGCAAAGCCACAGCGGGTCAAGGCTTGTAAGCTCACAGCGTTGACGTTAGGACAGGTTTCGGTGTTCTGAATAGAAAACTCTTTTTTTAAAGAAGTGCTGGACTGATTCTATCTTCTTTTGTTGACTAGCGTGCAGAAGACTAAATAGAAACGAGCAGTATTCCAGACTAGGCCTGACATACATTTTATAGAGGCTGATTCTAATTTTGACGGTTTTAAAATTTCTGAGAATAAACCCAGTAGTTTGGCGTGCTTTTGAGACAATCAGGGTGCAGTGCTCTGACAGATTAAGACTACTAGAATATGATATGCCCAGATCCTTTATAACTCCGGGAACATTTAGATCGTGACCGTCTATGCTAAGATGGGGCTGATGGTTGTCGCCAATAACCATAACGGAGCACTTTTGCCAAGAAAGTGAGAGGCACCATGTGCGACACCACTGAGCGAAGGCCTGAAGATCCTTTTTTAAGAGCTCAAGCACAATGTTGCGATCAACCGGTTTATATCGATAGGCAACTTTTAAATCGTCAGCGTACATAAAGGGCCTACCATAATGAAAACAATCAGGAACATTGTTGACAAAGAGGCAAAATAGAAGCGGCCGAGCACGCTGCCCTGAATAACTCCGCTCCTCACATGCGTGGGGTTGAAGATAACATCAGAAATTTTAACCCGTTGTACGCGAGCATTCAAATAGTAAAATATTAAGTTCAGAAGCGTGTTACCTATGCCGAAGGAGGCAAGTTTCAGCAGTAGGAGATCATGGTCAACACGATCAAAGCCTTAGTGAAATCGAAGTAAACGGTGTAAATTGCGAAACCGTTATCAAAGAAAGAGAGCTGGAAAGTGTCGCAATACATTTTTCGAGAAAACCATGCTGAGCCGCATTAAGTAGGTTCTTCTCTTAGGTGACGCATCATCTTGTCTTTGATCAAGGTCTCGAATATCTTCGAGACTGCTGGTAGTATGTTTATTGGCCTCAAGTCGTCAAATGACGTAAGTCGGCCGTGTTTGGGTAAAGGCAGTATGTGCGATTCCTTCCATAAAATAGGGAAAGTTTCACTTTCACGAGCAAGATTAAATATCTTATACAGAAGGGACGGAAATATATCGTTTGCATCCACCTTTAGAACGCTGACCGGTACGCCATCTGGTCCTGGACTGTAAGATTGACGAAAACGCCGAATGGCAACGGTCACGTCCCAGAGGGTAAAAGTTATGGTTTCGAGGACGCTACCGGTCCAAACCCGGATGTTAGAAAAGGGGGCAACAGTATGTTCACTAAACATTCTAGCCAAGAACGTATTGAAGCTATCAGCAGCAGAGCGTCAATTCGTGGGAGATTTGGGCTAGATTTAACGCGAAACAGGAAGCAGAGACCGGCTTCGAGTCATCTAACCCACAGAAGTTAAATGTTTGCTAACTGGCATCTATCCGTATAAGAAATACTGGATCCAAGAACAGAAAATAATCTTCAAGTAAAAACTCTCGGAACTTTTTCAATCTCACTGCGGTCAGAAGCGTTCATCAGCGCAAAAAGGGGACAGCATTATTCTAGGACAGGAAGAACAAACATGCGGTACAGGTTTAACTTTATTTCCGGAAGGAAGAAATTATGCAATATAAAACCACATATCTCTGCAGCCTTTGCAGAAATTCGATCTGCATGAGGCGATAATGCTAGCTTATTCGTGTAGCTTATACCTAAGTCTTTTATGGTTGATCGTTCTAAAAGTGTACTATTTTAAATGCTAGGTGTCCAGGAAGTTTGACGGGGACAAAACACATTAAACTCTTCTTGGATGGAGAAAATTCCATTTGCCAAATACAACTCCAACGTGAGAGCATAAGTAAATCAGTGTTGATTTTATCAACGCAACTATTGGCAGTGTCTTTAGAAAATGAATAAATGCATTTGAGATCGTCAGCGTAAACGAAATTTTGTGAATTTGTGAGTAAAGCTGAAATTTCGTTTATGTACAGAATAAAAGAGAAGGGGTCCTAGAACCATGCCTTAAAA
>WEDG01011752.1:0-55875 GCA_017591395.1 Schistocephalus solidus
TTGAGACGAAGTTGGGATGTTGGGATGTTTAGCCTTGGCTGCCATTATTTTCACGTCACCTTGCTATTTGCTCCAGTTTGATGTTTGGAGATTGGGTGTCGTACTTGCCGCAAGTGCTGCGCAAGTCTCCTTTTCTATAAGTTAATTAATAAACCAGTTATCGGTGTTGCACTCATTAGACAGCGCGGTTCGTGACGCTTAGTTTGTCCTAAAATAACTAGTGTTTTCATGTATACGAGGTGCAATTTCATGCATACGTTGCGTCTGGAAGGTTTAACGTTTCATAGAAAAGACAAATTATCTCTGAATCGGAATGCTCTTTGTACTTAACAACGGTGACGAGGACAATTTATAGTCATGGACTGTTGAATTTGCACTCGGTTGTAACATTGAGTCCGGGAGGCTCTTGAGAATGTCAGGTTTCCATCGTCAGGTAACTTTTGTTTGTATGTTTCGCTCATCTTTCGGCCAGAGAACATTTTGGAGCTTCTTTTTCTATGTTAAACTTTCGTGAATGGAATTTTTCATCTCTAAAGTCTCAATTTCCGATAAAATTTAGTAACTATGTTAAGCATGTTGGGTTTGGGATCACAGGTTCGTCTGACATTGCTATGACTTACTCAGAACACATGTTATTAAGAACAAATTTAAAAAATGATACCTTCAAAATGAATTTTTTTTAAATTTATGCAGTTTTGTGTTCAGTTACTAACCGATCTCGCGAAGGTTTGAAAAAATTTCTGAAATGTGTTTTTAATTAGGAAACATTACTTAAGTGCAGATTTAATTTTAATTATTACGCAAAACAATCGTATGATAGTTGTGATACGCCGGGATGTAGGCCTTTGAATATTAGACTTACCTGTAAATACGGAACCGGATAAAGTTTGCAGTAATTTTATATGGGTGTTTGTGGATTTTCGATGCCCTTAAAGATACAAATGTATTTTAAAAATATCCGTCCATGTATTCATCTGATAGGCAACCACCTCTGGGTGCACTATATGCAGCACATTTGTAAAAAAAACTGAACTGTTAGACTTGCGTAATCGGAGCTTTTGCAAGTATTTTCTTGCCTATATTTCCAATAAGATTATCCGGTAAGATTCGGCGAGATTAAACGCAAAAGTTACATTGCTTGTTTGTGTCCATCAGCGAGCAGAATTTGCTTCAGATTTTCACGCAAACAAGGACATTGGGAACCTTTTCGTGGATAGTTCATTTTTGAAAAAGTAAATAAATTAATTCCTTCAAGAACAAGGTGGGACAAAACTAACAAAACGTATAGACGTCTGAAATTATGAAACTGGACAATAGGATATTTCATTAACAAAACGTAATGGCAGTGAAGTCTCACAGAAAACCACAGAGTTGGAAAATTAGACAGTGAAAATGGCATTGAATTGGAGCACTGTAGTACTTCGGAGGCACATTTACCTGATTCCTGTTGAAATTCTGCAAGTCAGAACGTTGATTAGGTTGCTTAACACCGACACAATCTGTGCAGTTAGACTAGTCATGCAGCTTTTTCAACCATCGAGCACGTTCTTACAGATTAACTTACAAAGTTTAGAGTGTACTTCTTACATATTTATGGATTTTCCACCGGTAAAATTGAACATCGTTACCAAATTGCTTCTAAGATCAACAAACAAGTGTCGACTTCCAAAATTATTTTTTGGTTGCTTTAGCTCTAATAAGGAACTTGCAAAAAACAGGAGACTTCCTGCTGTTATTTTTTTAGCGACAGATCAATGGTAGCAAGGACTGTTTCAAAATATTCACTTAAAGAACATAGATCATAGAAAGTATGTTTGTCAGAATGCATGACTTCAGCGGTCAAATTATCCTTACCGTCTGCATGTAAACGATAGTTAGTGTAGGATACTGCTTCAGCGTATGTCGACAGATTTCACTCGGGTACGTGAATAAGTATATCTTCTTATTGAACCTGGCCTTACGCTTACCTCCAGGGTAGTTTGATTTAAATTGGGGTTCGAGTTAGGATAAATAGTTTTAGGGATATGGTTAGGCTATAGGGGAATAAGGTTAGTTTTAAAGAGCTAAGATCAAGAGAGGTTTTTCTTAAAGAGGGTAACAGTCAAACTTTGGATGTTGAAATCGAAACCCCTGGAAATTATCACATTGTCAGCTGCTGTGCGATGGTAGGTATTCTCGTGTGCAAACCGAATTTCCATTAATAGCTCGAAAAGCACGAGTTAAGTAGATACTTTCAGCGAACGCAGTTGCATTGTAATTTATTGTCAGAATTTAGCCTTAGCATTTCCTACCAAAATACTATTGTGGAAATTCAGTTAAATTTCTACGGTGATGTTATCTACTATCAGATAATCCATATATGAATAAAGTACATTCAACTTCTTATTAAAAGTATTCTTTGATAGATACGTTGGACTGCTATTTTTTCCATTGGTTACTGCATATCATGAAAACCGAATTATTTTTGAAAACCTTTTTTTTAATGCAAACTGGGCTTATTGTTCTAATGTTACAATGATTTTCCTGTGCGTTGTTATGTCAACAATAACCATCTTTCAAATTTATACTTATTCATATTAAAATTATGACTAGGTAGGGCCTCTAAAAGACGTTTGATAATATTCTCATGGTAGGAATGTTTTATGAATGTCCGAAGGTGGAGCAGGTTGTGCAGTGGGTTTTGAGATGGGCAGTTTTGTTATGATGCTTTCTTTTTCGCTAAGCCAATTTTTGAGGCGAAACTGCAAATAAGCATGTGAAAGGCTTTATTCCAAGTTGGTAAATTAAGTTGTTATAAATTTCCTAGGAGAACTGGATCAGAAATAGAACTTGGCGAAAACTCTGGAGTTCATTGAGAATCCACATTCCAGGTGGCTGCCTTAATTTAGGGCATAACATGTGAGAATGAGATGTCGCACCTTCACCATATACCCCCGTAGAAAGAATCGTAATTTAGTCTGAATGGTTAATTTATCGTAATTTTTCAATCGCTTGTTACTTTGAAGAGCTCATAACTTCATGACCTAATGAATTAATCGGAATGATTTCATGTGAAACAAATTTGTTGATATGATATGATACCGCTACTGGAGATGGCCACTTATTCAGTGGGCATTAGGATAAGACATTAACCCAGGGCGACCCAGGGCGACCCAGACCATTAATTTAATTTACGGATATTTGGCTACTATGATGATTTCAGTAAGTATCATAGTTAAAGGTTATTTATTTTTCCCATTGTACAATCTGTATTTCTGACCATTGCACTGCGAAAATATGTACCTACCGTGTAAATTTATCCAAATTACTTTGCAAACAAGAATACCATAAAACTTGAACTATGTAAAAATATTTTGCCTATGCATTTTTCTCTTCCCAAATAACTAACAATTCATTACTCATGCACTTCTTTCGGCTTCACCAGAAACGAAAACTTTACGGAATTTAACTGTCCTTTGTCTATATTTCACATTATTTTTACTTCACATGTATATCATGTCCTTGTCCACACGTTACTTATTTTCTTAGTCATTATGAAACTCCTATGATTGTATTTATTAGAAGATTTAGTTATTGAGGTATGTCCAGTGCGAATTCATGGCATTGAACATACTCAAGATTTCGCATCAAACTGCGTCATCGGTGGCTTAATTGTTTTATGAATTTTTATATCAAAACCAATATGCTAGTTTTGCTATTTGTGAATGAAAATACTCTGTTTGTTCTGCTGTATGCTGTAATGCGCATTCCAAATAGCTAACTTTCTTACTTGATATATTTTAATTGTTTTCATCTAAAATCTATGATTTTGGCTCTATCTTGCATTCCGATTACCTCTCCATTGCCTTGTCCACCCAGATGTTTTTTAATTGAATTCCAGATGAGTGAATCTTCGCCTCCAGCAGCTCCGTCAGCGCCACTCAGGCACCCTGCTGAGGCCGCGGCACTATCCCAGTGTGGCATTTCCAGCACAATGCCACAGGCTCTCCCCACTTCAGCTACATGGCAGCCCGCCATCAGCTTAGAACCCTGTTTGGACAGATATTTGGCGCGCATTGCTGCTTTCCCAATAGCCAACTTTGCTGCCTTTTCATTGGCTGTATATGAAATTCAGAAAATTTTCCAAAAGGACCAATCATCCAGCCAACCGCCTGGTGCCGTCGATCATGCAACAGACACCTATCAGCTTAGCACGTTTCAGGAGGTTGTTCCTCAGAGGATTTTTCCACGTTTGATTGCAGCGCTACCGACTGCAGAGGAAGCTTCTGTGGTACAGGAGCCTACAGCACCAATTACCTCAGACGAAGATTTTCTTGTAAAGAGGCAAGAGGAATTTTTTTGTAGCAGTGAAGGTCCAGCAGAGGAAACCTGTCTCTTTCCTTGGGTACGGCCACTTGAAGAAATATCTGAGGGAACCCTCGGTGAGGAATTGATCTGGAAGGAGGAGCTGGTGTCTCAGCAACCGGAAGAAGTTTCAAACTCTTCGGATTTTCAAGACCTTATTGTGGTTTCACAGCGACAGCATTTCCAGGGTGGAGACTTCCAGACTTTGCAGTTAGTGAAGGACAGTCAGAAGATAACTGAACATGCATTCGATAGCACTGACGCTTTCTCGGAAGTCTCAGAACCCCTCTGTGTAGAGCAATTAAAGCCACCTTTGAAGTTAATTGGTGAATTGTCAGCTTTAGAAAGAGCACATAGTTACAATTTAGAAGATTCTGGCAGTAGAGCAGTTGACAAAATTGTTGAAACGGGTGACGTCACCAGCAAGGAGTATTTAGAACGGCCTTTGGAAGAGTGCATCATCGCTGTTGATCTAAGCTGCGCCAAAAAGGCGTCCTCAGCAGTTTTTGGCTCAGCACTCCATAAAGAGAGTAAGATTTGTGCCTGCTGAAGTTACAGAAGTCTGGAACGACTCCGACCGTGTGGACTCCAGCTGCGATGAACAGTCGCCGTCTACTGAATCACCTGACCAGCAGGCAGCATCCCTGCGCTCGGTTTCAATACTAACTGATTCTCACATAGTTCTTCCCTCCGAAGACGCCCTACAATTCTCCGTCCTCGAAGCTTCTGCAGCGACTGCCGAAACCGAGGCGACTGAAGGCTCCCTCCATCCATTCACACCGGAAGTTTTTGAATGCTCATCAACACGTGCGGCCGAAGACAACCAGTTTGGTACTACAGAAAATCAGCCCTCATCAGACGTGGCAATAGAGGTGACCTCGGATTTTACAACTTCTGCTACACCTGTCAATCAAAAGTCCTCAGTTTCACCAGCAGTCCCAGTAGAGGAAGAGGATCTTAACGTTACCTCAGAGGACGCACAGCCACTTTCATCACTTGAATCTACTCTAGCTGTCGTAGACTCACTGAAGGACGCTTCATTGTCCTTTTCAAACTACCCTGAAGGCACGATTCTCCCTGGTGACAACGAACCACTGACTGTTGATGAGCACGCATCATTTAACCAGCCTACAGAAAATCAGACAGAAAAGCTAGCGGAAGAGGAGAATTTTAATTTATCGATCGAATTTACTCCTGAAAAGCTTGTCACAGAGGTCTACACTTCGGATTTGTGCAGACTTCTGCCAGAAAACTTTCAACACTTCCTGTTTGACCAACCTCCCACGTATTCAGACTCCGAGCTCATCGCTCCAATCACTGTGACAGACACACTTTCTCCAACGCCTGAATATATATGTGCAAGGAGTGAGGAAATTGCTCAGGTGAGTGAGCAAGGTCCGAGTCCGGAACAAGGCCAAGCTGTGCATAACAGAGCATCAGAGTACACCCTGGTTACTATCCTTCCTGAAGAATTGGCAGTTATTTCCGGGAAAGAAGACGAAACCCCTACGAGTGAGCTTACCATCTAATTTGTTTAATCTACTGCTGTTAGTTCTGATTTCGAAGATTTCAGAGATAAAAGAACTTTAATCGGCCCGTAAGCTGGCCAAACTTTGATCCTGATTTTCTATAAGTGAAAGCACTCTACAATTTCTGGGCTGTGTCATACTTTTTTTAGTGTGGGTTTACAGTAAATAGAGTAAAACCTTAGCTGGTGATTTATTAAAATAAATATATAGGTTTAGCTTTAAATATTCTGAACACAGATGCACCGTCAGGTGCCCAATGGCACCTTAGCAGGCGAATTTTAGGAAGTCTTCATCGGCTCATATAACAGATTTTAAGGTAGATTGATGGTTATTCCTCAGAATCTGAAGATTTTCCATCAGCCTTTTTAATGAATTATGAATATTTGATGTCACGAAATATGTTTGCATGGTCTTGGAGTTAGCGTGCTACTTAAAGAACGTTAAGCATCTTCAAAGAGGTACGGAGGCATGGTCATGTGCAGTTCCTAAAGCCACAAGTCCTTAATGTCTTTTTTCGTCATAATGGCATCAAAACTTGCTCTCTAGTCACATGATTATTAAATTCCGCGTGTCTGCATTAGATTTTCCTAACACTACCATCCTGTTAAGGCTATATGTTCGACAGTAGGATGGCCAATGGAGTCGTTCTTTATGGTTGTAAAGGGTGACATTTTTTTCAAATTTAAGCTCCTGCTGCTGATAGGTGAAAAATAATCTTCGCTTTCTAGAGGTTCTCAGACAATTATGCGAGTTTGTTTGCGTGCATCTCATTGGTTGCACGAAAAGTTGGTGTTTTAAGGAGATGGCTTCAAGTGTGACAATTATTTTTAGGTAGGGCGCATATATATATATATATATATATATATATATATATATATATATATATATATATATATATATAACCGCTGACAACCACTATGGTAAACAATTAAGTTGTCATTTTTTATCATCAGCATCATACGAGAATGAACTCTAGCTGCAACTTTAATTGTTGTACGTCAACAGAACGAAAATTAAAGTTTCTAAATGACGATATTTCTAGTTATTTGACTCCATTACTAGATCAAGCCTTCTTGCCAGACAGAACGTGAAATTTTATACATGTTCTTTGAGGAGTTTCACAAGGATGTAAATCGTGAAAGCGCACTTCACAAACTGACGTAAATGACCCCATCCAGCTATTTGTTACTATTTTAACTTAAAAATCCATATACTATATATAGTTCAGTAGCTTCCGTTTACTACGCCACATTCGACGTGAACGCAAAAAAATTTAGTAGAAAGCCGCTGTAGTTTTTGCTTCTGAATAGCTGAAATATCAGGCAGGTCTTACCTTGTGATGACACCCTTCCTTCATTAAGGGTAAAGTGGGATTGCACGCGGTTGGCGTGTGCACCCCGAGAATTACCCAGGTCTGTTCCGTTTACTTTGGAGTGCCGCTGAACCTCTGTTTCCTTTTATTGCGTAGTTTCCCTACGAAAAGCCAGCTGCAACCGTGGTTGCAGAAGAAGCCTATCACCAGTTCATTGAGGCTGGCTGCAAATGGGTGAATTCCAGTGCTGCCGGGTTAATGACCTCATGGTGAGCGGATGGGACCTGAAGTCAAAGGAAGTAATTAACGTGGTGGCATCATTTCAGTGTGCAAATGCGAACCATTTATGTGGCACATAAAAAGGAAATATTTAGACTACGGTGAAGGTGGAAAAGAAGAAGGATTCCAAAAATTTTGAGGGAGGCCAAATTTGAACTTCGGTGCTCCAATAAACCTCGGGAATCTCTTATACTCCTACAGATTTGCAGTTTGGTTTCCCATCGCAGACAAAGAATTTGGCTCAAGTCGCTATGCAGTAAAGCGTGTCATGGAAAATTGCAAAGGTTGTGTAGCAGTAACGTTAAGAATCGGGTTTAATTGCAAGCATGCAAAAAAATCACTCAGAGACAACATAACGATCGAGTCGGTTTACAAATTTTTATAAATTGGCTACCTCCAGCCACTTTTCATGTCTTAGGCTTGTCGGCTTACAGTTATCGAACGCGGCAGGTAATCCAGACCACGCCGAAATCGACAAACAGACCATACACGATAATGGGAATGCTTTCATACAGTGACGACGTTTCAAGGATAGTCGGTTGTCTCAAACGATGGCTTGTGATCGCATCTCCCCACAACGTCTAATCATGAGACCTAAGGTTTCCCATCATGGGTCAGAACGACAAACCATGAGTAGTTTGCTGAATTGAACTACCCGGCAACTGACCGCAAAATTGCGTACGAGGATATGGGAGTGAGGTGCGAGCAAACACTGCGCAAACTCTGAACAGAGGTTGGCCTTTTAGAATACCATAATCCACCACTGAGCAAATGAGTTCATACACAAGGTAACAAGTAGGACCTGACATACGGAAAAACCTTACTTTATCAGTGTGGGACACTTCGGGCAGAGTGCTAGGCAGACCGGCGGCAGTTCAGTTAAAGTCGAGGCGAGTGTGAACCTAAACCAGAGTAACCAGAGTACTAAACTAGGCACGCATGTACCCACACTACAACCCGATTCCATGAAAGCGTGGTGGTCATAGCCGCTGCAAAAAACACTATCGAGACGGAGAGGAGTATAAGTAGTTAGGGTTGTGGCAACTGATGTCAAGGTAAATGCGGGTGTTGATTCCCATGGCCAAGTGGCCGGTGACAAGCCTCCCCCCCGAGCTCTCAGTGACTACCAAATTTGGTCCTCTGTCATTATTACCATGTTGTTATAACCATTGCATTACAAGTAATTTGAGGCCCAGTACAATGCTTTTCCTCGATGATGAAAGGCTGTTCGTTCTTTGCTCATCCGAATAACACAACCATGTTTTCACATCGCTACTTTCTTCTCATAGATATATGTGCATATGATAAGCATACAGAGCTCACTTTTTCCGATGTGTCTCTTTCTTATCATATATATATATATATATATATATATATATATGATAGTATGTTGCTCACCGATCTGCTTAAGGAACATGTATGTTCCGTTGTGCCCTGGAGCTCAGACTAGAGCCCTCGCAGGCGGTCGCATAGCGACATGTAGCATATGATGTTAAAGTGGAACTGACAAAGACAAGGGAGACCGGAATGGCCATTTCTGGCTTATTAGCCGTCATCAGCCAGTCATACCCAATCCCAAGTGTGGGATATATATATATATATATATATATATATATATATATATATATATATATATATATAATGTGTGTGTGCCCTAAATGGGCCTCGTGGAAGATGCATTGGACCAACACTGAGGCCACATCAAGGCACGGCATGCGTTATTCGGGTTGCGCTCCACTAACAAATGCCGAACATGGGAGGTGTGGTGGCACGCCTAGGGGCGGCTAGGGCTTATGAGACCCAGCCGCGCCAGCCACCTGCGTCCTCTTCCGCCTCCGGTCTTCTTGACACTGTCTTGACACCGGGCTCAGGTGGGGGAGGATGAGAGAGTGCGGTAGCTGGAGCGCAAGGCTACTGTCACTTAAAACTAATTCACACGCAATTAACCGTCCCTGCACCTTCCTTCCATGGAGCATACGGTGGACATCGTTGGACTACGAGGGTCCAACTCTCGTGTGTGTTTGTAAAATTTTGGTAGATTGATGGTCATAGATGGCTTCCATTTAGATAATCGTCCAATAAGCGTTCTGGCCCAATCCAACGCCCGAGGCCCGCAAAATTATTAGTGATACAAGCAGAAGGATATTACTGACAGAGATGAGGGAGATTAGACTGTTTTTTCTGGCTTATTAACCATCATCAGCAACCCATACCCAACCCCAAGTTGTGCAACTCCTGAGGCTCAAATTTGCGACCTGCTTGTTAAAAGTCCAAGGTCCTTACCATTGGCTCACGGGTGCGTTGTCTTGACAGTTTCAACCGGATAAAGTAGCTACATTCTGGAGGCCTTCATTATTCCACCGGAGCTTCTCAGTCGACCTGGTTTTCTAATATTGTTATTTTTCTTCCCTGCAGCTTCCGCTACATTTCTTTCCAGAATTGTGCAGGGTTGAGTAGTATTGTCAAAGTAAAATTACTTGTTTCCCAGTTCTCTGCATTTAAC
Organism: Schistocephalus solidus; assembly: GCA_017591395.1. Taxonomy (NCBI): domain Eukaryota; kingdom Metazoa; phylum Platyhelminthes; class Cestoda; order Diphyllobothriidea; family Diphyllobothriidae; genus Schistocephalus; species Schistocephalus solidus. The sequence goes on from WEDG01011752.1 coordinate 9,968, forward strand.
ATTTAGCATGGCTACCTAAATTGCCCTGAAAGAATGCCCAGCTTTTTTTAACCTTTTGCCTCTGGGGATTTTTTTAACACTACAGGTGCAATGGCATTTACCCACGCAACCCTTTCTAACGCCGTGGCCAATCGACGCAGATCATTTCATTTTCAATTCAACAGTGGCTCCTTCAATAGCTCAGAAAATCTATTTACCGTCTGGCACAAGGTAATCGATTTTATCATAAGTTTTTTTTGCTTTGCCTTGTGTCAGCCAAAGCGCTCTGAATTTTTGATGGCAATCCCCGTCTAAACTCACCGCTGTATTACGTAAACCATGCAGTGCATTATAAATGCATTGGGTAACGAGAGTCATTCGAGAATGTCATCAGTCTTCAAAAAAGATGCTTTTAAAGCAGGGCTAAACAGAATAATTTATCAGTTATATCAATTTTCGCAAAGCTTATCTACTGCACACCGTTGTTGCATAACACAGAGGACAAATAAGCAGAGGCAATAAATGCGCAACCAAAATCACATTGTTTTACTATACGCAAACCAGTCACTGACAATGAAAACTTGAATATGCAGCAAAGAAAAGAATATGGACCATTAAAACATGTAAAGAACATTTGAAAGTTGATGGGCTAAAACTTTACCAAGGCACGTTGTGGTTATCCAGCTGGTAAACCTTGTGTTTGCATAGCTCTGGTTTCTCCCGCCTTATTTAGTCTGTTTCCAAGTAGGGCAAGGTCTAAACTGTTCGTGCCCACTCGGTTTACCCTTTGCCACCATTTTTATAATTCCTCTAGGAAACAATGTATCGTCATTATGGAAAACTAAAACACTATAAAGAAGATAGGTATAGGATATATTGAAAATTATTGAGAACAATGATAAAACTGAGTACTTATTTATTTGCAAAATAGTCTACACACGAAGACTAAATTCTCAAGAAAAGGCAGCTAGTTATTTTTCCTAGACATCCTCATGACCAGACGGAGACCTGGTTCAATAAGGCTATCGCTTTTTCTAGCTTAGGTTTCATGAACTTTGCATAATATATCAGAAACGAAGGTTTATTCGCACTCTCATACTAAGAACGCAAATCTTTACTCTATTGCGACACCAGATGCCGAAATGATTCGCCTCAAAGCAATCTTACTTTATGGTGATTATAAAACACACATTATCCAAGGTATATTGCGGCCACAATTGGCGGAAAGGTTTGTTCCGAAGAAGTTCATAAAAATAACCTTACCATTTATTTGGGCAACAAAATTTTCAAGTAACAGTAAACGACGACTATGATGCCCCATTGAAAGAGCGTGCAAAGCAGCTTAGCACGTATTTGGCAATCCTACTGAAGTAATTTTAAGTAAACAAGCAAAGACTGTCTTGTCTAGTCACAACACAAAGTTTGTTTATCAATTCTCCTGCACTTTCGGATGCAAGTACTTTGGAAAACTGCAAAGGCAATTGGCCACCAGGTCAGTTGAAAATCTGCATAAATGGCTTTTAAAACAGGAAAACAAAAGCCAGCTTTCTTCTATCAGGAAACATCGACTAGATAGCGGTCACACCTTTGACCCCCAAACGAGCCTTCCGAGTACATGTTGGACAGGACCATGTTGCACCTTGCGTTACTTGGAAGCAGCTTACATAAGGCGGCAGAAATGCCAAATCTGCAAGTGGTGAGACCTATGATCAACTGAACCTTTCCCTGGTAGTCTCCAGTCCTTTGATAACCCTTAATTGATGTTGAAGCAGGGTGTACCATGGAACACAATGCGAGATTAATTCGTACTGGCTTCTAAAGAACGTCGCTAAATACCTGGAAACGTCTCAGTAAATCACAAAACAACTGTGTATTGGCTCGCTATAATGGGATCACTTTCCAGCATGTGCACAATTGCAGTATTGTTTCTTCAGTGAATGCAAAACATTGCGCTCCCCATTGTTCGTTAAGGTAATTATGAATCCTGAAATTTTTTTCCAAAAAGAATTTGATTTTTTCTATAAAGGTGTTATAAGTAGTGTATTATTTGAGAAACTTGTCGATAAGCAAGATTTCTAGTCAATCCCCTGCGTTTTCTGCATTGACCCATAAAGTCTTTAGGTGTTACTCTTTTATCGTTTCCTGCCTTTCTGAAGTAACTCCTAAGGAATATACAAAATATTTCAATAGTTATGATCCCAATTGTCCCGTACTAAACGAAAGCGGCGCAGTTGCGGTTAATCAATTGCTCGAAATATTGTGACAGTTTAAAAACTACTGCAAGTATCTGCTTTTTAAACCAATATATGCCATCGTTAACATATTTCCCTTAAAATGAGCATATCTTTGCAGGAAAAAACTGGGAAATCGACATTCGAGGATGGTTTGCCCGAAATCAACTTAAAGATAAAGAATATCAATGTCCGCTTTACATTTATTGGTCAAAAAACCTATCCCCAAATGACAGCACCTTGCATACTCGGTGAAGTTGAAAAAAATTCATAAAGGGTCCGCAATATGTCCTTGAAAAATAGAAAGATGAGGCTAGGCCTAAATTTAAAGAAGCATTAGGTGCTAGGCGCTATTGGCTATACATCGGAAGGAAATTTGAAACATAAAATACAGATATGGCACGTTTTTTTTGAACTATGGTTATTGTGTTATCAATATGTTTATAGTGCCTTCATTATATTTTAAGTTATATGCAAAATAGTTTGCTGAGACGTGTTCGGCTGTTTCATACGACTTTCCGAATTTGCAATACCATGTAATAAATTGGCAATAAGGACGCCGTTTACAGTTGTCATCTACGCATGACAGGGTGTCATCCTCTAACATATGACTACAGTCTTATTCTTCCTTATAATTTGTCTTGAAAACTCTATCTGCTTTTCAAAAGTTTTCCGAACCTAATTTTTCGCTGAAAATATTACAAAGTTTCCCTAAATTTGCTCATCTTAATGTTTAGCAGGCTCACGCTTATATATGCACAAAATAATTCGGTGTGCTTGTGACTTTTGGATCAGCCGAGAGGTAATTTAAATGTTTTCTCCTTGTTCGTGATCTGTCAGTATATCGGTTTCCATCAGACAATTTCTGACCTGATAATAACAGTCTTCAAGAGAAGGACCTACTAATCGCAGTCTAAATTAGGACAATTGATTATCGCCACTGCTTCTGAAAGGAAGTTCTTTCTGCGTATATAACTTTTTTCTCCACTTAAGGGGTCCTCAGCACACTTAAGAAAGCCCCAGTCGATGACGTTCACTTAGCTGCAAGTACATTAATTTGCTCCTGAGGGCTTGTTTCACCAGAACTGCTGGAGGTATTCTGAGTAATTTGGTTGAGTTTCTTATGTGACCTTAGAAGAAGCGTATTTCAATAATGAACTTGTCAGTGAAATGTTTATAAACAACCTAATTTGGCTGCATAATGGTAAATGTATAGTGTTAGGATGAATTATATAGTCCCCTTAACACGATATGGAAAAAGGAGTAATAAAGATGACCATGCGCATAACTCCAGGAAAGGTAAATTCCCCGTGTCCTAACCCCAACACTAGCTTTAATATATATAATATAATAATAATCAATACGAATAATAATATTAATTATGAAAATATAATTTACTAATAATTAAATTATAATAATTATATAATAATACGAATAATAAAAAAATAATAATAATAATATAAAATAATAAAGGAATAAAGGTGACCATGCGCATAACTCCAGGAAAGGTAAATTCCCCCGTGTGCTAACCCAAACACTAGGTTTAATATAATCCTGAAAGTAAGTTGAAGGACGGACACTTCAATAATCGGTTACCAGTATATCTCGCCCCGTTCTGCCTTGGAACTCACTTTTGAGCCCCACTAGCAGCCGGATAGCCACCAGACTCCCTTGTCTTTTTCGGCAATGTTCATCGGCCTAAACTTTAGTCCTAATCTTAACCCTATCACCTTTCTAAGCCCTAAAACTACAATAAACACTAAGCTTCACCTTAACCGTAAACTTCACTCCAATCTTAACGTTAAAACTTTAAAATAGGTAAATGTATTGCCGGTGGATCCTGTTCTTATTTCCTGTCTAGGGGGCCATATAAGTAATCCTTTACTCGTAAACTCGGTGAAGTTAAATGGGATACACGAATGGTCTGCAAAATAGGCAGATAAAGAATGCCTACAAAGACAAGGGAGACTGGAATGACCAGTATTGGCTCATTAGCCGTTGGTAGTCGATCGGCCGACGTAAAACACAGATATGCCGAGTTTTTTTTCCTGAAAATGACTTGCTGGTATTCGTGTCAATAACATAGTTATATTGCCTTAACCAAATATGTAGAAAATATGTTTTTCAGAGACTTGTTCCGCTTTTTCAGACAAATGTAAGGTGAGGAATATTTTGCGTCAGACTTTGTAATACTGCATACTACATTGACAATAAAAGCCGCAGTTTACATTTGTTAATTACGGCAAAGAGTGTGTCGTTCTCTAAAATATGAGTACAATTTTTTAGTTCCCTTTCCTCTTTCTTGAAAACTTTATTGCTTTTAAAATCATCTTTGAACGTTGTTTCTCCGTAAATATGCTAAAAACTGTCCTTAAATTTGTTCCTCATAACGTCCAGCATGCTCGAATCATAGGTGGACAAAAGATACCTGTAAATTCGCGCACTTTAGTGCCGCAGACACACATTTCAACTGCTTTCTTCTTTCGCTGATGAATGCTCACCGATCGTTAACGGAACTCAATCGTTCCGCTTTGCATTGGGACCCGTTCTTGAGCCCCGCCAGTAGCCACACAGTCGCTAGTAGTAGAAGAAGAGGCAGATGAATATGGCCAACAAAGACACGGGGGACTGGGATGGCCATTTCTGGTGGTACCTAACCAGAGGCTCGAACCCACGACCTATCGATCGGAAGTCCAACTCTTTAACCATTGATTCACGGGCTCCTTATCTTCTGTTTTCTTTTTGGCAGTTTTCTGCCACTATGTGGTCTTCCATCGTGCATGGCACTAAGCAAGCCTAAGCACTTATTACTTTGAGGATGCAGTCTAAATTAGGCCAATTGCTTATTGCCACTGCTTGTGAAAAGGCTCCTTCTGTATAAATAACTTATTTTCTTCCCTAGAGGGGGTGCTCGGCACACTTACCAACCACCCCAGTTTGCGAGCTCCAATTAGCTGCAAAAACATGCGTGCTTCATCAGAACTGGTGTGGGAACTATTTGGCACTAAGTGGTTGCGTTTCTTATCTTCCCTTATAATAGAAGGAATAAAACTAAACAGCTTGTTTATAGAATTCGCGAAAAATTTTGATTCGTTTGCACTGTCCATAAACGTGCTGACGATGAATTAAATGGCACCTAAACAGGACCTGCGAAATGGAACGTCCTGCACAAATAAGAAATTTGGCCAAACGCATAATTTAAGGAAGGATGAATTCTTCCGTGACCTAACTCCAACACTAGACTTAATGTTTACCTAAACTGTAGCCCCAATTTCAACCCTAACACCACCCAAAGCCCCAAAACTGCAGTGCGCACAAAGCCTCACCCCAGATTTAAACCAAACCTTATACGTTCTCCTTATTTGTCTGGAAGTTACTCTAAAGCCACGTTCTGTGCTCAATTCCTCTTTAGGGAACCATCTTAATCATTCTTACAAAAACCTTTCTCTCCATTGCAAAATATTGTGTTTTCTCCGTTTTCTAGAAAGTAATCTACACCCCACTCGTGTAGGGTTTTTTCAAAGAAAACCCCTTAAACATATCGAATATGGCTTTACCAAAGTCCTATCCAAAACCTTCGAAACTAGAATGAGCATTTTTGTTTTATCTTCCCTCATCGAATGGCTATAACCACTATCTTGGTAGTGAAAACTTCAAGGCTGAATCCTACTTTTTTGAGCAACAATTCTTTGTGTACGAACTGTTTGGAGCTGGGCTTCAAGCGTTTGAATCAAATTCTAGGGAAAAAAAGATTATCCAAACTGAATTTGGAGATATTTCCCATTCGCGATTAATTACCGTTGGACGGTAGTAGGGAACCACCCAAACAATGAAAATTATTTCAAATCAGCTTTTGTCCATAACACTTTGGCTTTTCTGGATGCTCGAAAGAACCCTTCAGTAGGGTATCGATCGTCGCAAAAATAGAAAATTCAAAATGCCCGCACACAATTCTGTAATCAGACTATATTTGTGAATACCTCACGAGAGGGGTTTTCATGACACATGTTTGGTACTTTTTAAAAATTCCTTCAGGGTAAATGATAAAATAATATTGTAGTCTGTGCTCATTCTTTATAGCTGGAAATAATGGTAGGCTCGAGTCTCTAGGGAAAATTTACCTAGTTTTATATTCACTGATATCCTATAGCGCTTTTTAATCAGGGTATTTAATTGAGAAGTACTTAAATGCATCACGCGATTTTGACCTCTTTTGGAAACTATTTGTTCATGACGTTGCACAGATTTTCAGGAGCCACGTATGCCAGCAAAGTTGAAAGCATGGAAACGGTGGACTCATATACTACAAAAAACGGATACAATCTGAATTTGCAAATCATTCCCCTTTACGACTGAGATTTCTGTCAGAAGTGTTGAGTTATCCAAAAAAATAAATATTTTATATCAAAATTTGTTGGTAACACATTGGCATTACTCCTTTCAACTATTTGAAAGAACTCTTAAGTGGCGTATCTATGCAAAAATCAAAATATAACAATACCTGTATTTACTTATGAAATCAGAATGTGGTGAATACCTCGCCAGATTTGTTTTGATGACACATTAAGCATCTTTTGAAAAGCATTCAGGGTCATTTTTTTATTTTCATAAACGATTTTCGACTACTGTATTGTCTGATCTTTCTTTGTAATCGATTTTCATGGGAATGAGCCAGTTATAGTGTAGAGAGTAAGTTGGTTTTTTGGTTGGTTGGTTGGTTGGTTGGTTGGTCAGTTGGTTGGGTTTCATATCCACTGATATCCGTACTCGGCTTTTGAATCAGGCTATTAGTTGAGAAGTACTCCAATAGATCACCTGATTTAGGACGTCTCCTGAAAGCGATTTGTTAATGATTTTGTAGAGGTGTTCAGAGGCCACGCATACTAAAAATGTCTAAAGCGTGGAAAATTAATAAATATAACCGAGAAACTTCAGAGAATAATAAGTAAAAATCTTAATAGAACAAAAAGAATAATAAACTCATCTCAATGTCTTTTGAATATATATCTGGTAATGGTGCCAAACAACAGGAATATACATACCAGGTCTGACCTTCCCAGCATACACATTATCATAAATGAATTTTAATTATCATACTTGGCCTAGGTTGAGCACGGGTACATAGATCGTACATTATATGAGCTCTTGCACCACTTTCTGAGGGTTTTGGGGTTAGTGTTAGGGAAATAAAGGTTTAGGTTAGGGTTAGACTTAAAGGTAGGACATTGGAACAAGTGTTCCCTGGACATCAACGTTAGATCACAGGTACTATGATGAAGCCAATATTTCCATGTCTCAGTTGCATGTGAAGTGATTCCAAACATTTCATTTATTTAGAAGGATGCTCGCATGCTAATTTACATCCTACAACATGCGGTAGGGACAGGTGACGGTGAATTGTCAATAGATTCATGGAGGTTAATCGTATAATGGACAGTTTTCATGGAGTAAAGCCACAGGAGACTGGAATGGCCCGTTCTGACTTACTAGCCGTCATCAGGTAGCCGCGACCTGCTGATAAGAATTCCAATGCTCTAATCCTTCAGCCATTGGGATCGTGATCTTACCGGTTTCGATCGAAAATATTCGTACTGGTGGATAGGTGCTCACCGATCGCTTGTAGGACCCACTCCTCCTGTTTTGCCTTGGAGTTCATTGTCGAGGCCCGCCAGCATCCATAAAGCGGCTAGTTAGATATGCAGGTAAACTAGAATGGCCACTTCTGGCGTATGAGCTGCCTTTGGGGCATGAGACTGAGCCCTAAGACAGAACATAACCAGATCATTCACGTAACCAATCGGTGACCGTCCATATATCAAGGTGAAATCTTCATTTTTTTACTTTTTCTGAAACGTAACTTTAAGAACATGTTGGCTGAACTCCTGTATTTTGCACACTCAGGGCTAACTTCGCCCTTCAGGATTCTCTGCCAGACTATTTGGGAATTTGCCACCCCTTCTTTATTTCTTAAGTTGAAAATATTTCAGTTCATTAGACTGAACGAAATCCTCGACCCTGATGACTTCACCCTTGTAGTCAAGGCCATCTATCCAGGCACCATGGTACTGGAGAACGTATGTAAGTCGCGTCATGGGGAGAGAGATCCGCGACTGCTATCTGCACTGGTGGTTAAGACTGTTGTCTTTTCTAACCCATGAATCATCGTCCACGTTAATTTATACTGCGGAATGTGTATATATGGTTACGTGTGTTAGGAAATTCTGTCCTGCGCTGCTTGTTGCCATTAGTTTTGTGCATCGCATATTTCGTACGCAGCAAGTCAGCAGAGATAAAGTCCAGCAAACTCTGCGTCCTGGCTGTGACACCAGCGTGAATGCGTTATCCTCCTTCTATTGCAACATTCATTAGTGTTCCGGCGGTGAACAACTTGTCATTCTCTTTAATATCTTCGTGTGTTTATCCAAGCGCCAGCCTTGTAATAAGGATACCAAGTCTGCCAGCGGGTCACTACGACCTCTGAGGTTTTTAAAGTGGTTTCCTTAGAAAGTTGTCCTCTTTAGGTTTCTCTTACATTCCTGAAGACAAACGCCGACTGAAATGACTTATTTGCTCACCATTTCGCTGGAAATGGGCATGACAGCTGGAGAAGAATGTATGGGGTCGTATAAAGAAAATAAAACAGGCATTAGCAAATAATGCAAGACACTTTTTCTTGAAGCCATGAACATAACATCCTTTGGTTTTAAATGGACAACAGCCTCGTTTTGGCCAAGTTGACGTGATTCTTTCAAATTTTGCTTTATTAATTCACATTTATGATAATGGCCTTTGCTCAGAAGTCCCTATCAGTTTAAGTTTAGCGGGAGGGCTTATTAAGTAACATCACAAATTCATCTGCGCTCAGTTTTTGAAGTACATGATGGGAATTTCAGGCTACACGGTACTCATTTCACCACTTGCCAGTCAAATATCAAACCACCGCAAATTAATGCTACTCATCTCCTATGCTACGATATTCACTTCATCCCTTTAAATAATCCTCGTTGCTCTGGCAGTTGAATTACGAAATGTATTATATATTGTTTATATAACATAACCTATATAATATTTTTATGGCAGGACGTGATCGCCCTGCGATGCCTTGTGGCACAAGCTCCATATCAGGGGAGGTACCGATAAACACAAAATGGATAGAAATGACCCGTTTTGACCTATCAGCCGACGCCAGTGTGCCAACTCGGGTTTTCCCAACCTGGAGTTCGGTTTAGTCAACTGACGCTGGCCATCCTGTCTCCCTTACCGATGTCGGTATTAGCCATTTTTAATAACAAATATTGGGTATTTTTACAGTACGCATCATGCTTATGTAAATCACACATTTGCCATCCATTTCTCCGCTCCTTAGCAATCGCCCGTTGGCAGATTGTTCTTCGTTTCCTTCTCCGTGGACAGAAACACACGTTCGAGCTCTGTGGATCTTCTCAGTGTTGAGGAGGGAGAGCGACTCGAATGTCTGGACGCCGATAACCCGGATCGGTGGGTAATTGCTCGCCCACCCTCGGGTTTTCTCGGCGATTCCAGCATCGAGGCACGCGGACGTGGCAATGCAGTCTGCATGTTGACTCATTCGCCCGCCAAATTGTCGCAGGGTGGCAACACCCGTGAACAGTTCCGAGAGGAGGTTCTCAATATCTCCAACAAGAAACAGGAATCTTCAATTAAGCAAAAGTGAGTTCCATGTGCATTTCCTGGTATTGGTACTGAAATTCGTGTGGTTTTACTCTCTCGCATTCTCTCGGTCTTAACTTATTTGTGTGTATGTTTATCTCGTACATCATCCCGAGAGGAGATGAAAAGAGAAGGGAAGTTTTTGATCAGATTTCGTTTGTCCTGCCATTTCGCAGACTTCATATTTTCCCTCATCAGAGTGGTGTAGCCTGCTGATCCTTATGGCTTGCTGGTGCCACAAACCTGACGTTGGATATGGCTGGCTGAATATGGTCAATAAGTTCAAATTGGTCATCCTGGTTTACGTTTTCCTTAACGGTACTCTTTTTGCATGGCCCTTATCTATGATTGTGTGAAGTCTTCGACTAGAGGAAGGTGATTCGGCATTAAGGTCTCTTTCTTAGCCTGTCTTCTGTGGCACTCTCAAGCATTCGAAATTCGAACAACCCATCAAATTGTGTGTAAAGTTGGTTTATTTTGCGGGGAGTCAGATGGACTGCATAGCTCCATCGGGCACTTTCGCCCAATCCCCACATCGCGTGGCCGATGTCTGCGACAATAAGTGTAAATTGCGTTTTTTCGTCGCTTCGTGCTTGGCTGTGTTTGAATTTGTCCTTCAGATTTTGAATGTCGCTGAACTGAAAAATCAGTCAGAACTCGTGTAAACGAACATCAGTTAGTGATCATGGGAAGAACCCATCTATCCTTAGTGCCCATCCACGCACTGGAAACTGGGCCTTAATTGTTATGGGAGAACACTTGGATTGTTGGCCCATGCCCAATCAGAAAACGCCACGAATTCCTGAAAAAAACGCACAAAGATGAAGCATGCATCTTTCGGCATATAGGTTTGAATAGCATAAAAATTTCTGTAGGACGAATTAAAAAAAACAGCAATTTAAAAAAATGACGCCTGAATGCAATTAATGCTTTTAGGCGCAGAAATTGGCCAAATGTAGAATCCGTTATTAGACACGGTTTATTATTTAACTGTTCTTGTACACAGCCCAGAGCCTCACGACGATCTAGGTAACTAGTCTCCAAATTTTTACACATTAAGTTTCTAGTTTCCCAAAGAATTACGTCTCTTTCTTATTGAATATATTGGGATGTTCGTATTATAATACGTATATATATATATGGTAGATGGGCGCTCACCGATCGGTTACAAGACTCACTCGTCCCTTTGTGCCTTGGGGCTAACTCTAAAGCACCGCCAGCAGCCGTAAGGCAGCTAAGGATATAGGCAGAATAACATAACCGACAAAGACAAGGGAGACTGGAATGGCCATTTCTGGCTTATTAGCCGTCATCAGCCAGCCATACCCAACGTCAGGCACTGTTACGACCGAAGCTCGAACTCGCGACTTTTGTCGGGCAGAAGTCCAACGCTCTACTAACTGCGCCAGGAGCTCGTTGTCTTGCCGGTTTCGATCGGGAATATTGACAATGGTAGTTGGGCGCTCACCGATCGGTTACAGGACTCACTCGTCCCGTTGTGCCTTGGGGCTAACTCTCAAGCCCCGCCAGCAGCCGTAAGGCAGCTAAGTACAAAGGTCGAGAGTTCGAGCCTCGGGCGCCGCAGCGCCTGGGGTTGGGTATGGCTGGCTGATGACGGCTAATAAGCCAGAAATGGCCATTCCAGTCTCCCTTGTCTTTGTCGGTTATGTTATTCTGCCTATATCCTTAGCTGCCTTACGGCTGCTGGCGATGCTTTAGAGTAGGCCCCAAGGCACAACGGGACGAGGGAGTCAAGTAACCGATCGGTGAGAGCCCAACTACTATTGTTAATATTCGCGATTGAAACCGGCAAGACAACAAGCTCGTGGCGCAGTGGGTAAAGCGTTGGACTTCTGCCCAATAGGTCGCGAGTTCGAGCCTCGGGCGCCGCAGTGCCTGGGGTTGAGTATGGCTGGCTGATGACGGCTAATAAGCCAGAAATGGCCATTCCATTCTCCCTTGTCTTTGTCGGTTATGTTATTCTGCCATCAAAGGACCTGCCTTCTACCAACTAAAATATGCATATTCTAAATTGTTACCTTTCGTCCTTCATACCAACGATGCCAAAGCGGATCGTGGGCATGCTGCAGAGGAGAACCATGGTGTTAAGTTTGGATGGTTTGAATGGTGTGGATGCGAGTGCCGTGCGCTAGGTGCAGATGGGAATAAGGTATTTTTGGTGGAATATAAAGCTAGGTGTGATGGTAGAGTATGGGCTGCTGTGATTTGCCAAAGATTTTTATGACGGCAATTATGACCGAATAGGTCCATGCAATCGTTGAATATCAGTGGGAAGTGAGTGCATGTGAAGCCGAATGACAGCTGATGTTAGCAATCTTGTGGTTTTTGAGAGCTTGATTGGATCTTCATTGTCAAAGTATTAACCGCAGTTAATTGAGCAGAACGGGAAATGGTGTACCATGGCTCTTTTTGTCGGCTTCCTTCTGTTTAATTTTGTTTTTAAATGCCTCGTCCATTTGGAGGATGTGTGGTGGATATTTTATCTGCGTACGTTATGTGACGGGTGAGCCTCTGGTGGAATTGCACGGTCTGTCGGCTCTTCTACTCCGTCGATGAAGTCCTTCATCGGGTTGCATCTGCGTGCTTCCTTATGTTTTATGTGGTCATCTTTTCTTGAGCCTTGTGCAAATAATGATGGAATACTTTGTAAGGTCAAGATGCCTTATAATGAAGTTGGCATCCGAGTACCACGCCTCACTTGTTAACCATTTTATCTTTGAGTTGTCCCGACCTAAGTTTGTACCTCCGTGAGTATGGAAATTTTGGTCAGTTCCTATTTTGGTTTGAGTCTAGCCTCTGTGTTGTCGTTTTGTGCTCCTGTAGGCGGGTCTGCAGTTTCCGCCCACTTTCGACAACTCAGTTGCAGTGCGTATCATGCATATTAATCCGCAGAGTGCAGTTTAGGTTTCGGGGAGTAGCAGTGTGCACTTAAAGTTGCATAAAATGGCAATGAATTGTTGCTTTGTTTGCGTGTTTTATGCTTATTTTGGCGGGTCAAAGCAGTTGCGAAGCCGTCTCAGCTAATCCGCCAGTCTTCAGGTTGCTGTCACCTTTGTCGTAATCTGTTCACTTGGGGCCTGCTTTTTATATTAAAACGGTTAGGATATCCAGGAGCCCTGAAGGGGTTCTGAAAGTACTTTCGTTCAGCTCTGTTGTCCATTAGCACGTTCCGCTGTGTTTTGAATTGTTTGAACGTAGTGTAAACTCAACTGCGTTTGTGAAACGAAGGGTCATTGTTGTTTTGTGTCGGTGGCTTTTCTGAATACTACGTTTTACAGTTGGGCAGTTGCCCACTGCAGCACAAGCATGTTGATGAAGTCGACTCCGTTTTGTTTTTTTTGTCTTCCATCATGAGTGAAGTTTCCGGATCGGCCAAGATCAGTAACGCATTGAAGTGCTCAATTTAGAGTTTGTGGAAAAGGACGATGGTGTAGTTGACATAACAAGCCCAGAACATTGGTTGATACTTGGTGAAGAGCAAGTATTCCCTTCGTTGAAACACCACTTCAGACTTGATAGGGGCGTCCCTAGGGGGGCCTTTAAATTGTTCGTACACTTATGAATCGAAGTTGAACCAATCCGAGGCTGACAAGCATGTCATGGTACGCCACTTAAATTTCTTTTCGATTAAGTGCATTTAACACGTTCACAATGGTGGTTTGAACATGCTCTACGAGACTACTACATTTGACTAAATATGTTTCAGTGAGCCCGTCTTCCTTCTCAAATTCTCAGCCCGGATTTCTCAACTTTGCTAGTAGCTGACTTGCTGATACTACTTTGCAGGCCACAATGCGATAGATGTGTGAGCGACTGACAAGCTCTCGTTTTACGGTGAAAGTATGACCGAAATGTGGATGAGTGCGAACGGATTTCACACTGTTAGTGTTGGTGGTGGTGGTGGTGATAGTCGTGGTGGTGATGGTGGCGTAGCGATCAATAGCGGTTTGTTCTGAGTGGGTTGGCATGAAAATGACTATGTCAATGATCGATTACTCCGATGCATGTTATAAAGGTTGGCATTGCAGGCATTTTAGGTGTCTGAAGCGTTTATTCAAGGTGTTCGAGATTTTCGTCTGCTCCCCTCGCCTTCGTCTCTCCTCTGTACTGCGCCGCATTAAAGTTTAACTCTCATTTCTACCGCAGCATGGTAAGCGTTTACATCTTGGGGGCACACGTATTGACTAAATATTTCGATCCAGAAGGCCAAATCTGGATCATGATCTTACCATGGATGATAATCCGCGTTCTTCATTAAACATTTAGGTCCGTTAATTGCCTGCAGCATCAGTCACTTGTGGCATTGTTATCCTAAATTTTCAAGACTGGTATTTGAAACGAACTAAAAAATGCACGTTTTGTTTGTTTTTCATTAGAGTTCTACGTCCTACAAACTGCTAGAAAACTGCTTATGCAACGGAACTACAAAAATGACCAATAATTAGCGCTCAAAGTAGTCACTTTAGAAAAACTCACTTCTGATTATGACCAGGAAGGTTAACAGGTCTTCTGATAGAGGAGCTAATAGCAAACATTCCTGTCATATGGGCATGGAGTTACAGGGGTGGTGTAAAAGTTACTGTTTCGTAGCTATATTCAATGCCTACCAACATATCTACAAAACTTCGCCTGCTAGTTCACGAAATCCATCTGAAGAGGGTGATCAAACAACAGTTTCCCGATTGTGTAGGTATCCACTCAACACTATATTTTCGCATAGAAGTCTTTCACTTCTATTTTCTCTGCCAAGCAGTTGATTTGCTTTCAAATTGCTTCCTGTTTTATGGGTACTTCTTCGATTAGTCGAACAGAAAGTCTCCTCGCTTTCCTCTAGACTGGCTGGTAAGATAACTCCGCGTTAGGAACGTGGTGCTACCTTTCTTCCTAACTCCATAGGGGCACATTTTTAGCGCGATGTGGGGGGACATCTTTTGCTGTTCGTATAAAGACCCCGAATAAATGTCAGTGGATTGTTCAACAAAAACTTACTGCCAACGAAATCTCGGTACTCTGACATTCTTCGCTGATGCTTGCTTCGAGCGATCCAGCCAATCCCTTAGGGCAGGACGTTTGCATTGTTTCAGTTCAGATTTCCTCCGGATTCTATTTCCGTCTGTCGTACTTCTGTTACCTTTGGAGCGCGCATTGTAGGAAGGGGTTAAAAGACTTTTTTGCAATGGCGAACGATAGCTGCAGAAAATGAAAATGTCCACACATTTCCTTCGCTTAAAGACTTACCTACCATTAACAAAAGGTTCTCAATTCTCATTAAGTGCTTAAAGTATCACTCTTTCAGTTGCAAACTCACGCATGCGAGTACCATTTGGTTATTTACCCTGGCTACGAATGCAATGAAATCATCATTGTCGGTCTTAAAATATTCTAGATTTAAGGTGAGGTCATCAGCCCTGGTTTACAAAAACGTGGCCCTGTCACCTAGCTTTTTCGGATTACCATAGCCAGAACCTTTAGTGCAAGTAATTGAATAGAAACGCATATGGCGTAGTGTAACGTAATAGTCGGCCTCCGAGAGATCTATTTCCCACTGTCTTGGAGGATGTTTGGTGGGCTTTTAAGCTGCGTGGGGTGTGTGTCGCGCGTTTGTTCCGCCTAGTGATTCTTTATCATTCCCATCTAGTTATTTTGCCGTCATGCTGTGTCCGCACGGCTTACTTCAGCTCTGTGTTACCAGAATATGCAGAGCTTTATGCAGGAAGTGACTTGGAACTTTATAAATTACAAGCAGCCTTTATAGAGTAAACAGGAAACGGAGAAAAAAATCAAAAAGCCTGAAGCCAGCAAGAAGGTCATTGCACGACACTTCCATTTCTCTTCGATAAAGTACATCTATCGATTTTCAATAAACCTGTTCCCCTCAGTCTTTCTTGTTTCACAAATCATCGGCCTGGATCTCTCAATTTTTTTAAGCTGAGACATGTTATATTAAAAGATGCATAAAATCACGCATATCTTCTTGTAGCCATATTGATACGAACATTTGTGGCGTTCTCTCGCTCTGTAAAATGAATTTTTCCTCAACTGGAACTGAAACGCCCGACAGCTCCTCTTTTAGCTGTGCAAAAATATATTGATATAGTAAAGCCCTGATGGCGTCCACGTGGTTTGCTACATAAAATTAGGACAGTTGACCTCCTCTTGCTAAAAAGCATGAAAATCTTCAGAGGAAAAATAAACAGTTATCACATATGCACCTAAATGTTACGTTTTAACATGGAACTGCCGTAATTTGCGCGTAGGGAAGAGGTTTGTTATGAATTTCTCTGGTCTGGCGTCCGGTGGATGCGCCTTGAAGGAGACCCGCAGCAATCTGCAGACCGTGATACCCACACGACTGCTGGTGTCTGCCCAATGGGCCAGAAGACATCTGCTGATCGTCCTCGTTTTAGTCTGTCCCAGGGTAGCAGACAGATGTTGCTTCTTTCCTCCAGAATAAACACACACAATTGCCGAATATTCAGTAGATTTTCTAGCTACTGCAATTTCACTCGGATTTCAGAAACGTGTTTTTCGATTTAATAAATTACTGAAGTAAGGCTGTAATATTTCATATCGTGCAGCATACCCCCTGGATATTGCAGTCCCCTCAGTTTATTTAACAAGCTTCTTTTCAGCCGTTTGCAACAGTTATATTGTAAAAATGGTTACTGAATTAGTATGCGTATTTCTTATTTATTTTCTATTTCCTTTTAAAGACAAATACATTTTATAGGAAACATGCATACATATGAACTTTCTTGTACTCATTTCGTAGAAAACGAAGTTTACTTTAATTGCAGACTCTACCAAAAGTGTACAATTCGGGTTTAAAAATTGTTAATTAAAGTATTTAAAATACCGTGAAATGTCTATTGGTAAAGAATTGCAGATGTCTATTTATAAATGCTGCTTTTAAAGTATACATCATCATCAAAATCAATTGCAAGCACAATGCAGCATCCTTTTACGAAATGTATAAAACATATATATTTAAACCCTGAAGGTAAGTGCAACGGCAGATCGGGTTAAAAATAATTTGACAATTAAAAAAAAATATAAATCACAAAATCCTTTTTATCAAGTATAAATGTGAAGCAGATGTAAATTACGACCACATAAGCAAACGGAAACCTGTTTGTCATATAGAAGCAATGTGAAAGTTCATACTGATAAAGTTTTCATTTGTACAGTGGACAGAAATACTCTCATTCCAAGCCAGAATCCTTACATGTTATACTATATTATACTATATACTACTATACTATATACATGCTATACTGTCTTAACTGCACAATTATCAATGTTCGACCCCACTTAGGTAGTCTTTTTGAATCAAAACCTTATTTCAGCATTTTGGTTTATATTTCATGCGATAGCACATCTACCCTTATTTATCCTGCTTCAGAAAGTTGATGACATAGGCCTACTAAAGTTTAAACGTCAAGCAACTTACATTTACTAATGAGCCAATATAGACCCAGTTTCGAAGCCGAAGAGTTGTTTGCCACTGAAGTCCTTGATAATTTTATTGATAACTGATTTCTAGGCGTTATTCCCGATCAGTTTTAACAGAGTCAAGTTTTCATCAGTTCAAATTAGGCAAAAACCAGTCTTACTTTTGCGTCTGTGAAGCCTCTTTCTGTGGTTAAACTGAGCATGCAGTTGAACATATATTTAATTAGACTTCCAGGCAGTGAGGCTCCCGTTTACCACAACTGATTTTAGCTGCTCTGGCTTTGAGGCCAGGTTCTCCAAGCTCTGCACTTCTTGTCTCGCACAGATACACAAAAAGACCTGTTGAGAATTTATCGAAAATAACTTCCGCTTATTATTTTTATGATTCCTTTGACGAGCCAATGTTTATTGGCACCGTATTAACTTACTGCTTGTTAACTCTCTGATTCACAGGTGCCCGCGTACTTTGTGCAAGTTATAGAAAACAATGTAATGAGGTATAGAATTTACCGTAGGTATAATATCCGCAAGAAACAGCATAAACAACAAAACTTTGATAAGAATGACAGCAAACTTTAGTGGTGTAAAACTTTTTATTCTGGTTTTCAAAGTGCAGTTATTTACCTGAATTTACTTAAATTTCAAAAATGCCTCAAAAGCATTACCACTCAGTCAGTGCTGCCAATAAAGGTTTGCTGTGTGCTGCCATTCCGCTTGAATTGGCTGTCAAATTCTTAAATGTCACGAAGTCTATTCTGGGGTGCCAATTAATGCACGTCTCTTTTGTGTGTATGACTTCCAAAGCTCTCGGCCTTTTTATAAATGGTAAGATGTCAATTACGCTAGTTTTCCTTTGATCCACTTGTGTAAAACTCGGCGGCCTCACTAGTGTCGTCAAAAGAAAAAATTTTCTGGATCCCAGAGTATGTGGGACGACCAGGGATACGCGATCCCCCTATTTCCCTGCTAAGTAGCGTATGCATTTCCAGGCTGCATATTTAGTTTAACTACAGTGCTGCCTTACAGGCGTCGCACGGAATCCTATGGAAAAAAGCGCTCTTTTTAAATACAAAACCCTATAGTCAGGGTTCATCCTTCGGAGGCGTAGTAAGCTCACCTCGTAATTATTTACATCGGGCATGATCATCGTGTTACAACATACTTTTGAATTTTGCTATTTGAACCTTCATTTTTACGGCAGGTTTGTGACGACGTTTGCCTTTCTTGATTCCCAGTTCTGTATGAAGGACATGTTCCTTTATCTTTATCTTTAAAAAGGAAGAGGATAGCGAAAGATGATCACAACGCAAGTTTACTTACTTTGCATAGCATGGTCGATGCTGATGCAATTAAAGTTAGAAATCCAAATTAATAATCTCTTTAGTCAGACCGCCGACCTAAAACCGACTGAACTAAGGGAAGTTGATTATCTTAAGTCGACTCCGGTTAACTGTTGCCAAGATTATCCAAGGCTAGCTCCAAGGGAGAAAGGCCCTTTAACAGAGGCCCATCTCGATAGTCTAATAGAGCTTCACAAAAAGGAAAGTTTGGTACTAACCAGGCAGAACAAGGCTTCAGGAGCAGTATTGATGGACAGGACAGATTATGTTGCAAAACCAGAAGAAATATTGTCAAATTCTCGGAAGCCGAGAAAGACGAGAATCGAACCGAAGCCGTTGAGGGTCAGGTAACGACAGTCCTAAAAGACCTACATAAAGAAGGTCTTTTTTCTGACCAAGAATTTTAAAAATTGGGGTCTGTAGGCACGAAGATCCCCAGAATGTACGGCCTCCCAAAGTTTCAATTAGAGGGGTCTACCTCTGCGTTCAATCTTGGATATGCAAAACTCACCCTATCACACACCATTGTCAAGTGGCTGATAGAAAAGCTTAAGCCACTGGAAAGTTGGCTATCTCCTCAAAGTTTGAAAGAAATATTCGCGTTAGGAACGTTGGTGGATGGAGGATGCTCTCTATAGATGTATCATCACTGTTTATCAACATAAACATGATGGAAACAAAAGACTAACTCTGTGACGTTATTCGGGACACGAAATACCAAATAGGTATGCCCTTGAAAACCCTTAGAGGACTTCTGGCCCGATACACGCAAAAGGTTCAGTTTCTCTGTAGTGGCCAGGTACACAGGCAGATAGATTTTTTAGTGATAAGTTCACCACTTAGACCGTTTCTCGCAAATGTTTTATGGGCAAGATCAAGAAAACGAGTCTTAAGGACATATTCGCTTAACTCAACTTTTATGGTCGGTACGAACGTTTGCTTTGATTCGCATCTTAAGATGTCAGCTCTTCTTTCAAATGGTGGAGCTGGAATTTCGAAACTATATTTTTTTCATTCACATAGAAAATCGTCTGGCGAAGGTTCTGTTAAGAACGCCTTGCCAACTTGATGCTCAACAATGCATACAAGTTAATTTTTTAACTTGATAAATGTTAAGGACTAATGAGCTTTCCTCTGAGATTCCTTGGTGAATTCAATTTTGCCCAAAATCTCACATTTTATTAAGTACAATAAATTTCCCAACACATTAAATCTCATGAATTTCGCAAGAATATATCAATTACGGAAAATGGACCACGTCTCGTTCCCAATGCTCTTACAACCATAAAAATTATTAAAAGGAAGGCATAGTTTTGTTCATTAATGAAAATCATTTAGGTTTTAAATACCAACTTTTTAAAAAACGGGAAAATTTTAAGAATGAAAAATATCGTTTTAACTGAGTAACCTTAGGTTTAGCATGTATAAAAACCTCTCCATGAAAAAATACGAATACATAAATGGTTATCATATAACTACGTTCAGAAATAGTCTTTTATTGTAGCTTGCACATAAATTGCCTTTAAAAACAAGCACAACATCTATTATGACCGCTAGTAAACAGAATTTATTTGATGTTCAGACAAAGCTTTCTTTCTTTGAGTTAGCTACTCAGAAAATCTTCATAAGATAAAAAAATTCATCGAACAAGCATTAAGAAAAACGTGCAGTCTTTGCTTCCAAGTAGATAGACTGTTTGACAACCTAATATCAATAGGCAGGTTATCCCAAAGAAAGCTTTGTCTGAACATAAATAAATATTTATTTCATACCTATTTTATTGACAACCTAATATCAATAGGCAGGTTATCCCAAAGAAAGCTTTGTCTGAACATAAATAAATATTTATTTCCAACGTTGTTGCACGAGATTTGGCTGTATTTTTATCTGCTTTTTAAGTGATTGTGATTAAGTTTACTTAGGCAAACGGGTCATCGTTTGACTTCGCCGATATGGATGTTAAAGGAATAAAATAGTTCAGTGCAATCGTAGACAGACAATAAAGTGTATGTTGAGCAAACTTTTATTTCGTTAACTTTCTTAATCGCTATTTCTGATGTGAGAGGATTATGAGTTATAGATCTTACTTGAGATAATAATGAATAATCAGAATTTTACACAATTTGCAATCCATCGACCGCAAATTCAGATTTGTTTCTCTGTTGAGCAAAAACTTTCAAAAAGGAAAGTTACTTAACATTTTACGGCAGTGGTAATTTCTTTGACATTCTTTAAAATGCAGATGGTCGTTTGGGTCATATTTGTTGACACTTCCAAACCTAAAACATTTCTATCGACAAACATGAACATCCATAAAAAAATAAGCAAATGATGGTACGTTAATTGACTAAAATTTTTTTCGAATAAGCTACCTCCTTAAAAATCCCTTAAATTAGGCATTTCACTGAGGGATGTGTGCGTATTATAACATTTTTAATAATACCTTAAGGTAACAAATGGGAGGTTTAAGCAGACTTCACTTTCGTAAACATTGGTTACGTGTTTTCTGCTACAAATGAATGAAATCAGTTTGCTCTATTTGGCAAACCATACGATTCTGAATTTTATTTTTCTCCCTTTTGTTAAGTTCTCCGTTGTTTAGTATAAACAGCACTTTATTCAAATGCTTCAGCTCTTTTAGCATTCTGCCACTCTGGTCGGACAATTTTTAAAACTGTAGCCTTTTCAGTGAGGGTGAGCAGCTATCCGTACATAGGAGGTTTAAGTTAGCTTCATCTTAAAATATAACATATCGGGAAATACAATCCCTTAACAAGTGAGTATTTGAAGAAATTCACAAACTGGGTTTACTTATTTTTGGTGTTTTTCTGCCCATTTAACTCCTTTTTCTATTTTACATGATTACTTGTTCAGGCTTCTTCAACGCATACCTTTCTCTTTTGGTTGCTGATCGTCAAATGTTTTTAGCTATGAAGACATTAATTGTTATGCTAGACTAGATGTTAGACTGACGAGCATTGTTTGGTGTTTTTAAACCCGTTCTTAGACATCTAAAATTTACTCTTACTTCTGACAGGCAGGCAGATGATTAGTTGCCTTTTCGTCATCTGACCATTATATTTCAGCTTATTGTCACAATGTTCACAATTGATTTACTGGCGTATTTAGCTACATGGGACAAGGGCACATACGCAGGTGTCTGTAATGTCAAGGTATTTAAAAAGCTTACTGAGGTTAGTTATATATGTAAGTCCCGGTATGTTGATTAAGCCTGGTTGCTTGGGTCAGTTGCATCCTTCTTAAGCTTCTTCAACGAGCAGAATTTAGTCATTCATATCAAGGGTTTGATGAAGTTTTTATCTTCTTATCGATTTTGTACTTATTTACGTAGATGTTTCTAATGTCATCTTTTCGAAAGGCTCATTTCTGGATTTTTTATTAAACAGTTTGTGTTTTCTGATAAATTAAAATATGTGATAGAAGCTATCTGTCTGGGTGTTGTCATCCTCATCAACATTTTCGTATGTTGACTGTAAATGTTTGCTGAATTCGCTTCAGTTTGCGACCGCGTGAAGTTCTCCTCCGAGGAAGCATTGATAGTTTGAAGTTATTTTGGATAAAAAACAGCACAATAAACATATTTATGCCCCTTCTTGTTAATGGCAAGCTAAAGATTGAGATTCGCATGTACGTTGACCACATGCTTACATGTCATTTTGGCAAAACACATTTTGGGCTTTTTATTTATTTTCTAAAACGTTTGAGCTCAACAAATTCCTTAACTATAAGTTTGGGTTCTTGGTCTTTGCTGGCTTTGTTCACCTGCCAAATTTTCTCATTTTTATTTCAGAAAATTTCAGTGTTTTACATGGATATTTAGGAATTTTTGCGTTTATTTAATACTTGAATATGCAAAAAGATGTTGAGCATAGTGGTCTCTTATTCTTTCATTTAAATGCCATCGACATAACATTATATGTCCGAATATTCAATGATATGTAGAATTTGTCGGTAGCACACAAAATTCTATTCTTTCTTCTCCTATTGTCCACCATATAGTACAGTTTTGCTCATTTCTCGTCAGGTAACTCAATACATGTGTACAGTAAAGCGTAGCTTGGTAGTAATTGAGCAGAATTGAATAGAAATTAAGAATAACTGTGAGTTGTGCATGTGCGGAAGGCAAAACGCGAGGAAATAACGTGTTTGGTGACACCGATTTACGTTTCTGTCAAAATATACCCTTTTCCTGGAGAATTGAGGATGGGGTGATGGAGAAGCTACAGGGTAGATTTTAATCCATGGTGAAGGATTAATTTTAAAAATTTTATATTGTCCAGACAGTTGCGTCGTTCTGCGTTTAGCGAGATGGGAATTCGCGAATTCGCCGTAAATGCAGGGGAACCTAAAAAATAAAATGACGAATGAAAAAATTGGAAAAATTTGCTAACAGAAGCCAAGATGTGAGTTCAAGAAAGTTGTCGTGAAGATGGAGGCAGGATCACTGGAACAAAAGCTATATTAGCCTGACGTTTTTTATTCTCTCTCAAACCCATCTTCAGAGACTGTCAATGCTTGCTGGAAAATCCGTACCCGAGTTGGTAATGGCCGCAATTTCCTCGCCGTTGTCCATCCTTGGCGAGACGATTACTTGGCGATTTGACTCGCTGTCACTCAAACCGTTAATCACACGCATCCTCCCCACGTGGCCAATAATTTTGCGGAGACAAAATCGGGACAGAAAATATGGAAGCAGAAGATCATGGCGCTGTTTAATTGAATGGGGGCCGGCTAACGATGACTTAAGCAGCTCACGTGGTTGTCACCTCAGGCGTGAAGTTCAGTCTCAGCAAACTTGGTGTGACCGGGTCCTGTCGAATAAGCCACGATCTTGGAGTTAGCGTCCTTCCTTCTCACTGCTGCTGTGTACTCGGCCATTCGCGTGCGAAGTAGTCTCCCAGTTTTCCTGCAACTGCAACAGACCCGGTAAACGACCGCAGACGTTTCCTGTGATTTCACTGGGTCTTTTGGCCGTATGACCTGGCGCCGGATGGTTGCTTCCGGTCCGTGTGCAACTCCAAAATCCTAGTGGTGTTAGGAGGCAGGTGCCGGCTTCCGATACGTTCCCCACGTACGGGATCGGTCACCATAATTTGGGGCTCGTTGAAGATTTTCCTTCATTGCGTTTACTGATGCAGTGGCTAACAAACTTTTCGAGGGTATTCATTCACTCTAAGGACCCGTCGAATATATTGTAGTTCAGCAAGTTTGTCTTCCGTTTCATTGCAACGCGTCTCGACATGCCGATTTAGAGCCCTTACGCAAATGCGCTTGTGGCTAATTGGGTAATTGCTATTGCAGCTCAGTACTTGCGTCTTATTGGTGGCTTTCCTGGACAGTTTAGTTTTTAGACCACCAAGATTTTTGTGGCAGACGAAGACGTCAAGGAAGGCTAGCTGGCCGTTTCCCTCCGCTTCAATTGCAAATTGAATGTCCGGACCGATGGTTTTGAGATTTTCTCTGAATTCCAACATCTGTTCCTCTTCAATCAAAATGAAGGTATCGTACACGTGCCGAGCCCAGAATATAAGTCTGTGGTGTCGGAAGACCAGCGACTCCAACGGTTGTATAACTGCCTCAGCTGTGAATTCAGAAAGTCGGTGAACCTATAAGCGTGTTTTTAGCTGCTTGTGGCTTGTTCCGTCCAACTTGAAGTACGTCTGGTGACAAAACTTCAGGAGTTGGAAGAATGGGGATGGCCTAGGGGATGCTCCGTTTCATCGTTTTTGTCTCGTAGGAGTTATTCGATGGTCTCGACCCCCAGGTTCTTTTTGAATGGACATTATCTCAAAAGATGCCATGACTTGGCAGGAGACTTACTCCTTTAATTTTTTTTCCAAGAATGGTGTAGTTGAACTGGCTGTGGTATCTTAATTAGTGGTCAGAAATATGAGACGCTCAAACAGCCACTTTGCCAATCTGTAAGATGGAGTACCTTTGAATGATATGATGCGCTGGAGGAGCACACCAAATTTGTGCACCTTTTGAAGGCACAGTGCTCTCGCCATGCTTCGGTTGGTGATTCCAGATCCAACTGGTAGTAGAAGGTTGCTGACGGCCTCTCTTGCATTTGACGTATGGAAGCACTCGCCAAAATTTTGGCTTGGTTCGATTTGGCTTCTTATCTCGTTCGCATATGCATTTGTTGATGACTTTGCACGGGTGGCCATTTTCTCTGAACAACTGTCAACGGCAGTGCTATTCGGCAACATTTCTACATTGTGTCCTAACACGCCATTTAGCCTCCGTAGGCCACAGCATTTGAGACTGATTGGTTCCGTAATTGCAACCAATTTTTCGAGTTCCTGAACATTTTATCTGGTTCAAACTTTCTGGGTTTTAATATATGGAACTTTCGGCTATTTAGCGACAGATATTAAGTCTTAAATTTAACTTCTAGGTCATTTGTCATATGCGGTGAGCCTAGTTCGGAGTTTCTACCAAGTTTTCGGAATGATGAATGTACGTTTTAACCACTAATACACTCGATAAAAATTTGTACATACGATCAAAAAGTGGAGTTTGGTGTGCAGCTAGGACATTTTTCATTCCGTAATAATACAATCAATCACCCTTTCCTCCCAGGTGACTGTGCGTAAGCATGTCACTTTTGGTATTGATGTTTACTTCTTATTGGACAGGTTTGGTGCCATTTTCAGCGGCATGGTTGTTTTCTTTGGTAAAGCATTAGTTCCTTAAGCAGAGCTTTTACACGCCACATGTCCTCTATGAACACCACTTTCTAAGTCTGTTGGTATTTCAGTGGGGGCATTTGTGATGTCAGTAGTCATGGTAGGTCATGGTTTTTGTGTTGTTTTCACTGGTTATTAGTTTTGGTTAAGAAAACTGTTTTCTCCAAAGACTAACCGTGAACCTATTTTTTTTTGTATGACACTTCAGACATTTACTAGCTGTCAGGTCCAGTTATGGCCTTTCATCTCGTAATAATCACAAATAAATTCACGAAAAAGTCTTCAATAAAGCACAAACCAGCCCAAACGTATTGACTTATGATTTTTACTATTACTAAACGACATTCATTCAAATAAAAACGTAAAATAACAATTTAAGGCAAGATGGTTTTGACAGGAAATCAAATTTTCTTAGGAACGGCGGAAATGACCAAATGAAAAACTAGTGTACACATAAGCAAAATAAAGCAAGTGCGTGCAAATAACCAATTAAATAACACAGTATAGGCATATCGCTCATATTATCGCCTTTACATAAAACTCAGTACGCAGTTTTTCCCTATTAACAGGGTATGTCATAGCCAGTCAGGTGCCTAATCATAGAGCTTTCGACGTACTTCTTTCGTTTCTGCTTTCTCTGAGATGTGGTCAACTACAGGACAGTGGATTTCAATTGATGTCACGGAAAACTAAAGTTATCCAAAAAGCCTTCTTGTTGATCAGTGACTAGAATATGACAGGAAAATTTCCGAGATCGTAAAAATACCATTTTGTGCATTAATAGAAAACTTTTTCTGGAAAAAATTATGGTGGAGTCCGCTGGGATTCTTGACGTTCTGGAAGCGTACGTTAATTTTTTTGTTTTGCATTTTTCGGATTGAATTTACACATTTACTGAAACCTTCTAAAACAAAGCAGTCTGTCCTTTTAAACATTGCGTTGCATGCAAATAGGGATATTGGACATGTTTTTAAGCCAACCCAAATGCAAACTCAAGTACTCGTCTACATGAACGCTTGCTATGAACCTGTTCATGCTCCGTTGAAGAACGTTCTCTCGTAGGGCATCTCTTAAAAACGTACCTTTTCCAGCAATCACCGCTGGAAATCGCCTGCTTGCTTGTATCAGAAAACGTGCTTTATTGAGGTAGTTGGCTAATAAAAGTCCACATCCTTCAACCTTTCTGAAGAAATGTCAAGAAAAAACTGATACGTTTGTCAGCATGGGAACTTTCTTGACATGTATGGGTAATTTTTCTACAGCAAGCTAAAATCCCTTTTACTTTTTTGAAAACGCTTTTCGTCTTTAGGCAAGCAAATGTTCCCTAGAGCATGGCCATCTAAGTATTAAAACAGCGTTCGGCTGGCTAATGTTGCAAACTTTGTGTTTCTAAATAACATGCCATTAGATACTAGATGGCACGAAAATTATATATCACCTGCACAAATTCACCTGAAGATTTGATGAGTAATCTTTCTTTGATATTACATATCGAATATTTTCAAATTAATAAAGGTTACGGCTCTGTTGAAATACAATAATTTCTAAACGCGTTAGTGTTGTATTTAAGGCTAAAGCTCACAGACTTAGAAATATCCATTTTTGAAAAAAATGCTTTATTTTTTATTAAAATAGCTTCCTGCGTTACGATGTGTCTTAACTTATTAAGGTGACTTGCAAATAAAATTTCAACTTGGTAGTAAAGATCTTGATATCTGTTTTCTCTTCAATTGTGACTTTTCAATAGGGCCATTATAAAAACTTCGTAGCTGAGATCTAAATTGCCCAGCCTATAAAAACCTGCCTGCATTCAAGCTACTGTTGATCTTCCCTTCAAGTATAACATATTTTTTCTCAGCCATAAAGTGCTCTCAAGAATGCACTCATCAAACGAGTAAGATAAAAGAAAAGATTTTTGGACTGCCGGGCTGGTCATCTAGATTTCAGCCATCAGGTGTCACGTGGTACCTCACCCGCGGCAAAACCACCTCATCATTGTCAACTGTTAAAGCGTCCGGTAATTGCGGCTACAAAAAAAGGTTATTTCCAAGCAACAGCTGACTTTGGCGTATGAGGCGTGTTCTTTTGGTTGGAACATTGCACCAGTAATAAAACAAAATATAAGCTGGTGTATTGAAATTGACAAACTTTTGGCAAATAATTTTGTAATTTCATGGACCAGTAGAAGCCAAAAATATAGCTTGTGCGACAGTTCACCGAGCATTTAATCAATAAACCACTAGGCATCATTCGATGCCTATTTTATTTTTGTATAAGAATTGGTTTATGCTACACGTTTACTTGGAAACGGTAGAATTTACAGTCTTAGAAAATTTCCTCTCGCTCTTTAAGCTGAACAATATAAGCTAATTTCATCGTAATTTTGCATTACTGCTTAAATCAATAGCATAGTATCCGACTTTTTTGCTATCGTTTGCCCTATCGTACACTGCAACAATATGGTTTTCCACGGGGCATTGACGTAACAAATTCACTTCTTTTCATTTTAAACGTAAGATGTGTTCTTGTAAGCCTGGTATGGCACAAACATAAGACATTTTAGATGGAAAAAAAACAAAAACTTTTTTGGCTTACTTTTCACTACAAGTTGTACAAATGTTTCGCCAGCGTATTCTTTTCACTCACTTCCCTCTCTTCCTAAAGTATGCTTAACGTACAACTGGTTGGTGCAAATTGGGAGCTCTTAGGTTGGGTTTGATTTAAACTGTTCCTATACCATGAAGTTCAGGACATCGAATGTGCGAAATTTTTTAAGGCTTCCTGTCAATGTGCGTAGGAACTACCTGAGCAAATAAGTCCTTTCGGGAGCTATAAAATTCCCGCCGTTTTGAAATATTTTAGACGTCCATCACTTCAACAACTCACGTTGAATCTCCTATTCTCCCTTTCAGTTTCTTCTCCGTCTCTAATGGTTACTTAATGACCAGTGGCGCAGGAAGCAAAATGTAATAACGTCTCATTCTGTATACTAAGCCTGTTTTTATGCTTATTGTAAGCTTCCTGGCATTGGCTCAACTATAACTTCAAAATGGTGTTGCATTGCGGAATTTTAAAGTTGAATCGTGTTTTCTTCCCTCGTCTTCTAGCGCATTCTTTTCTGATTTCTTCCAAAAATGGGTCAGGTCTTGTATTGTACGATTGTAGTAACTGCTGATGCCATCAGTTGACTACGAAGGATCTTTTTTAGTATTTTGCTGGAAAATTTATTTTAAAATGAAAGAGGTTTTAAGCTACCAGTAACTTCTTGTCACCTCAGGTTAAAGGTCAGTGGAAGAGAGCTGATAGTCGCGGTGACAAACTTGCCTCTGGTACCTGCTAATTGCACAAAGCAGGATATTTATTTATTGCAGAAAGGCATTGCAGATAGAGGTAAAAACTACGGTTATTTGTTATCCTTAGACTGTATGCATCTGTCTCTCAATCAGATCATATGAAAGCTGTGATTTTTCTAGCCAAACTTGGGAGTATTTGCCTATATATGTGCATTACTTTTCCAGTTCAGGATCCACCCCGCCAAATAGGAATCGAAAAAACATACCGGGATGTAATTGCGTTATTTTCACTGAGTGCTAAAAATTATGTAATTTCCACAGGAATTGGAGAAAAAATATGGTTTAAGAGCCTACGCTGACTCTGGGAAGTATGCCAAATTGCACCTGAATCGCAACTTAACTTTGGAAAAAAAAAGTTTTGAATTTTTCATGTTTAAAGCAATACCAAGGAATTTTAAATGCGGTCTCAACTTGACATTTGTTTCAAAAATGCCTACGTTGTATTAACAATTTTTCATTTGACTCACTAGTGAAAAATTCGGTGGCCTGGGTGAGATTCAAACCCACGCCAGCAAGCGGAAGGCTTTACTATAACCAATGCTCTTGCTAACTGAGCTGCAAGCCCCGCACCGTGAGCCGTCAGTTCAAATGAAGCGTATGAAATCCACAAATTCTGATACAGTAAGCGGACTGCCCAAGCAGAATTTCCTAAGCAAGCAGTCTAAAATCCACCAGAAGGAAGGAAACTCGTTTCAAAAGATGAACTCTTGAAGTGAAGGCAGTGTCTGGGAATTAGGCTGCATGGCATTATACATTAAAATTAATCTGAAGTATTTTTCAAATTTAAAACTTATTTCATGAGATAAACAATCTATTGTAGCTAGGGTGACGTTAAAAGCATCGGTTTCTCTTTCACTAATACTGGACCAGTGACAGAAGTACTGGCATAGTGAATTGTGTGCAAAATTCCACTAATTACCAACAATTTACCCTTTATAGAACGTGAATGTGGAAATAAGTGGTAGCGAGAAATGATATCTTCGTAACTTCATTTACGTCTACATAAATTATCGAGGTGAAAGTGTTTCTGGAAGCATTACTGATTTTGGAGTGTGGCATCCAGGTTTTCAATTACAGTACAAAAATGATTTTTCAATCTTATTTATGCCTTTTTATTTCTTTACAACGCTTACAATGAAAATGAATTAAAATGACCGAAACATTATTATAAGGCTTCCAACTAGAGTGTGATTCTGCTTTTGATTTGTGGAGTTTAGCAAAGTATATTCCGATGTTAAAGTATTTTTATTTACATAGTTGCAAATCAGCCCCAGAAAAATTTTCTCGCAGGTGGATAAAACCCTTCCATTTAACAGGGAATGTTCCCAGGCTATCCTTTACCTGGGTGAATCTGGATTTTTTCGCAGAACTGTGTAGTTTTACCACCCTTTCCTCCGCCTTCTGGAATTTGAAAATAACTCTTTTTTGACTGCTGAACTGTAGTAAATTCGCAAAGTTTAGACATTCACGCATATCTCTGCCATAACTTTGGCCAATGCATTTCGCCATCACAGCTGCCTAGTAGCACAAACGTCTGAGGACATCCATAATTTACGGGAAACGCAAGTAGGTTGGATACGTTTGGGGGCCCAATCGCAGAAGGCAAAATAATTGGATTCCAAACCTACAACCCATTTGCAGGCTTTCTGGCTAACTTTCCCAACCACAAACTCTTGCACATCAAGTGATTGATGCTTGCAAGTAAGGTTGCATAAACGTCAGAGATTTCATTTTCAGGTACTGAAATGTGGGTCAGATTGAGGACAGGGATCGGATGGGTGAATAGATAGACAGGCCCGCTGGTTTGCTAGCGGGCTGGTCCCCAATTTCGACCGCACAAACTGGTTGATTTTAAGGCCATCCTTCTTTTTATTTGTTCGAATGCGGCCAAGGGAAGTTGGTATTTAACACA
This sequence comes from Schistocephalus solidus, assembly GCA_017591395.1. NCBI lineage: Eukaryota > Metazoa > Platyhelminthes > Cestoda > Diphyllobothriidea > Diphyllobothriidae > Schistocephalus > Schistocephalus solidus. The sequence goes on from WEDG01011752.1 coordinate 40,658, forward strand.
CTTAAGGTGATTTCAGGAGTAAAGTTTTAATATTTTATAAGATTTCGACCATCGGCTTGCATCTGGTATTCTGAAATCCATCTGTTCGAACACTGGTAAATGACATAATCAAAGAGCGGCCTAACTCATGACATGCAATGACCAATAGCTATATGATTATTTCTGGGCATCGTATATGTTATGCATTCCACTTTTTTGCCTTAATAGCTTCGAAAAAATTCTTTGCTCTAGAAAATAATTTTATCAGGAATTTTCCGCTAGGGAAGATTGGAAAATTTGGGCAGAAATACACTTTACTTGATATTTTTGGGAATATTGATGTTTAAAATATTTTAGATCACATCCACAAATTAATGTGTGCTTTTCTGCAAGAATGCATTATTTGTTCCTGGGCGTTTTTACCAAAACAAGCTTTCACCGTCTGACATTTAAAAATTTAACCCATGTAAGTTGGCTGAGACAACTGTAAATTGACACGATGTTTTCCAAAAACTTTGAGATTTTTGCTTTTATATACTTGAATCTGAAAGCAGTGCGAGTGTGCGTCGAACAAATATGCAATTGATCCTTTATGCATTTGTTTGTTTTAACGCGTACGTATTTTCCCGGAATGTGTGAAAAATGACTGACTAGCAAGTTTTGGTTGAAAATTTTGGCCCCACTTTGCGTGGTCTATGTTCTGCTTTTATTTAATAGAAAGAGTTGAAACTGTTACCCATCAATAATTTGATAAAAACGTAAGTGTGTGGAGGGTCACTCTGTGGTGCACTTAGAGTGATAGAATATTAAAGCGCAGTTATACTCTAAAATGACCAAAAGGGCTCCAGTAAAAAGATAAACGGTATTTTTCTCTGCAGCGAAAAAAAAGCATCTATCAAGAAAGTGTGTAAGTGGGCCGAATGCTCCTTTCTTCGGAGATTTAACTCCGATAAAAGATAAGTTTTAGTTAATTTAATACTCCGGAAAATTTATTTTTAATGCATATCTTATAACAGATGGTTTTTAAAATTAGTCAGTTGTACATTAAACTCAAGCTGTTTCGGATGCTTTTTTAACAATTAGTTTCATATTTAAGGAAATTCATAATAAAGGATTCAACCGGGCATCTGCAGGAAATCGAACGTGCAAAATTCATCCCCTAAGTGAACGCTTTCAAGGGTAATCTTACTTTACAGAGATTGATCGGCGCAAGCTGTATATCCCATATTTTTATAGTCCAGTCAAAGCAGTAGATTGTGATCGACAAAGACCAGGGAGACTGAAATAGCCATTTTGGGCTTATTGCTCGTCATCAGCTAACAATAGCCAATCCCAAGTGGCTTCCAATTTGAGGATTGAACGCGTGCCTGGTTTTTTGAAGTTTGCTGCCTATACTACTGGCCACAGTTCGACTGCTGGCAAAGCTCTAGCGAGGACCCCCAAGGCAAAATAGAACGAGTGAGTGCTGTAACCGAGCAGTGAGCGCCTATCCACCAATCGAGTAAAAACATTGAAAGCTACGACGCATTTACTGAAATTCCAAGGACAGTCCGAAAGTCAACAAAATCTCTCGTCACAAAAATGTTAGGATAATTTTAGGAAAAAACAGAAATTCCTATTTTGAAGACTGCATCTGCCAATTCTATTCCATTTTCTTAGTTACTGGCCAGCCACTGGATATGTTACCTTAAGTAAACGCATATTCCTGCAAAGTCCATGTTAGCGCAACCAGCCGAAACCGCAGCTTGGACACTACAAACAGGACAAAAATACATCAAATGCGGTTACCATTATGTTAAACTGCCTAAATATGCATTGCCAAATAGGTAATATGTGGTAATTCCTATAAGATTAATTCTTACAGGATAGATAATTCGACTGTCAGATAAAAATTATTATTTAAACGTTTTAGTGCTTATTCAGTTTTTTCACCCACTTGTAGGCCTGAACAAATCTTATCTGCTTGCACAATTTAATTAACTCAATCAAAGGCAATATTCCATAATTCATCTTTTGTCTTGGATACAACTGATAGCACCTTTGCACTTTTTTCTTCATTTTGGATTTTCATTGCAATCAACACTTGCGGAAGCACCAGCAGACACTTTAAATATAACTTTTTACCGCATTTTAAGTTAAATGATGTCACATTTGGATCTCAATGGCTGCTGGTGCCCTGCTCTGCCGGCTTGCAATTTTAACATGAACAAACCCTTAAGCAGGATAATTTACCGACCTCCATCTTATATTTGCTTTCGCGTTTATACATTGATCTCACGGATTTGTTGCAAAAAGGTCTAAGTCGATGCATTTGCTATGTTATTTCCATTCAGGTACGCACTGACAGAGATTATCGATCTGGAGGAAGGTTATGGAGTTCGTGTAAAACGATTAGAGAGACTGCTTGCCAGTCTCACTGGCAACATTTTAGAGGGAGACAAGATAACAGCCTTCCCCGCTGAAATGCAGCTGGCCCTTGAAGGTCTTCAATTGCATCTCTCGGCTACAGTGAAACTCTCAGAAAAGTAAGATACCCCACTTTGGGTGCTGCGATTTTTTTTTATATTGCTCTAGATGCCTACTGTATCCGTTGACGGCTCATTTATTTGCAATGCTTTTGAGATAGTTGAGAAAAGAATCGATGAGGTGACTTCTGGGTGACTTAGCTAACCCTTCTTGGCAGCTGTTTTAGTATACCACGCGGATTATTAAAAGGATGGTGTTTTATCACATCTAGGACATTCTAAAAACTATTCCAGTCAAATTTATCGATTTTGATCCACTTTCACAGTAAGCAAGGGCATATCTACCGCGGTTAGTTTAGCCTCAGGCTTTAATTGCCCACTGTAGATTGTTTCAACAGCGAGGGACAACTGTGCGTTTCATATGCTTTCTGCCGCCCTCATCATTGCCTTCTCTTTTTGCGTCGGTTTCTTCAGATTCCCAAATGCTGCTGTTTTGCAGAAGTTGGCTTGTAACTCACCGTCTAAATCACAAAATGTCAATTGGGAAAGAAATGCTCCTTTGCTGCTAACCTAACGAAAACATGTTGTCGGTTGCCAGTCTTTTAGGTACTCATCGTAGAAAATAAATAGAATTATCTGACTGTGTCGATATTTTTTTGCAAACTGTCTCTTAATTTTATATTTTTCTAACCAAAAACTTCGGATGCGTTTAATAAGTGACGACTTTCAGAGAAAAATAGTCATTTTTGTGGAGTAACTGTTTTTTCCGATCTCGCTACCTTATACTTTACCCTATTTGGAAAGTTATAAAATAAGTCACATGTACTTCAATTTCTCGATAGGCCACTTGTGCACGCAAACCTTCCCCCTCTGTGTCCTATCATTTAGCGTGACTAATTTTATCCGGGCTATGAAGAGAAGTCCTGTGTTTTCAAGCCCTCCACAAACCTAAAATTCACACTGGCCGGGGGAAAAAATTAACTGATAAGGCAAGCAATTAATTATACGACTGCAAATAAGCCGAACAACCAACAGCAAAAATTTGAACGACAGCTGACACCCTGCTGACCGTTAGGCGTATTAAGCTCTGTATTTTTAGTCTGATCGCATTTCCTTGGGCGTGTGCAAAGCCAACTTTTGCTAGCACTTCAATGGCTGATTTTAAATCTAATATTTTAATATGAGTACCGAAGGCGAAAATTTTCAGAATCACAAGTAGTGAGCTCTCCTCCGTAGTCGCATCAATTCAAGCTGTCTGGAGTAGAAGGGTAATTTTGGAGTTTACCATTGGAAAGATAAATCCTGTGGGTGCAATTCACTTTGCTCAAAATAAGAATTCACCCCTACATTTTCAGATTTCTTATCCTTGGTCAAAGCTCTGAATTATCGCATCGTTTGTGTAACTTTATCACCGCATTCTATTTCTTTCATTTCTGTGTTTAGTTATGCAATATATATAAGTTGGAAAGGCAATCTCAGAAGACACAGTTGTATTGCCTTGACGTTTCAAAAGCGGGCTATTTTCCACCATCGGAAGTGAGTATCGCACAGCGTCTCACAGTATTTAAAGGGGGGATGGCAGTCCTTTTAACACAGGAGAGGTAACGTTATTTCAAAAATTGGCGAAACTGGTTCCCTAGCTCGTCGGCAGACTTATGACTCAAGAACAGTTAAATATTCAACTGTGTTTGACACTTGATTTTATGGTAAGCCGAAATCCATACTAATGCGCGTCAACCGCACTTCGGCATCTCATCTGCATTGAGTCTGCTCGCTTCTTCTTCTCCGTAAGAAATTTGTAAGTTGCATCTAATGTGGCATGTCTATTGATACATACCTCAACTGACTGCATTGAATGCACAAATTCACGGCCTTCCTTTACGAGATAATTCAATTTTTCTTTTACACAAGCTTGTACTCTGTGCTAATGTGTGCATAGCGACCTCGGCTCCATGGTCTCCTCTTCTCATCGCTAACTGATTTTTGTGTATGCGGGTTTACATACATTTTCCAATTGGGCCAGAATAGCGTGCAGCAGAGTTTTTACATAGGAATTTATGCACAAAATCATTTCTATCTTGGTAGCCAATCCCGTGCTTACTGTGTACAATCTCTGTGCGGAAGGTGGTTTCGCATGGGTGTGCTGCACGTATCTAATTGTTTATAGCTCCCTTTCGACAACCTTAGGTACATTTTTCACGTATATATGAGTTTTCCCGGTGATAAGTTCTTTATTGAATTAAGCAAAATTAGAATCAGTACTTCAGCATACTATTCTAAACCACCTTGTTAAATATAAAAAGTAGGGTCTGCTGCTGTCTTTGATAGATTTCTTTGCAGTTAAACAGGTGGGTAAAATCCATCCCAGTTAGGCTTATTAAAAGACGAAAATAGGTGTACATTTCTGACCACCTGTCAAGAGCCTATGTCGAAGGAAGAAGGCGGCGTGAGTCAACTTGTTTGCTAGAACTCTCTTTTTACTCTGTCATTTCAGGTTGCGGGCCCAAATGCAGATGTGCGCAATGAATCCGACTGCCGCCGCGCAATGCTTTCTTGACTTGGTGAGTTTACAGTAACTGTCGTTTGGACGTCCGAAACGCTTGTGATCTTAACACAATCCACTTCATTGGTAGCAAAGGCCAGCGTTCATACCCTCTAACGGTTGCCTCTCATATTTAACAGGAAACCCGTGGACCAGTTCCAACGTGAAAAGACCCCAGTTAAGAGTCAAACTGTCCTTCCAAATTTGCTATAGTTTTCTGCTAAGCGAAGCTCAGTTTACATCATAACAAGACTCATTGATGCAAGACAAATTGCTTATTTTCCCTTCCTGATACTCTGTACGTAGTTTTTTTTCCTTTTTTTATTTGGCTAGAACTGTCTGAAAAGCCTTTTTCATAGCATAAAATACCTCCGCTACGAGACTTTTAATGGCACATCTCAATACAAACCGCTTGTATAACTGTCCTAGGAACCAGAATTTGCCCACTACACAGCATATCTGCTGCATCTGAGCCATCTGATGTGCGCCTATGAAAAAATCAGTACGCAGAAGCAGGACATCTGCTTTGAACTAACGCCAATCACTGGCACTCCTCCTACGTCCACCAATGTCGCGACATTCAACATGGATGTCAAGGGCATCGGAAGTAACGGTACCAGCGAGAACCGCATTGGAGCCAGGCAGTTCCTGGAACAGCTCTTCATCCCCCAGGCCCACCTCACCTCCTACGAGAGTCTTTTGGGCTACCTGGCACGCTACGCAGCCCGCTCACACAAACCCACTCGGAAGCTTGAGGCGGCCATGGCAGTTGTTCGGCAGGCCAGCAGAAGGGCAGTAGAGCTGCAGCAGCTATGGCCCTTTGTGGTTGACATGCCCCTCAGAACTGGGCTCATTACCTCCCAATGGTGCGGTGATTCAAGATTTGGAGCAACTACCGAAGCCCGTAGTTCGGCTGGTAAGTTGGCCTATGTTTCGTTACCCCTTCATAGTCCTCTGTCTCTAGGATAAATGGCGAGAAATTAATGGAAAGTTAAACATGCGGGATGTCATTGCTACTCGCTTTAATGTAGTAGTGTGTTTTGTGAAATTAAATAGATAGTCTCTACGGGAGTTATTTCAAGATTATGACAGTCTGATGAGAACAAAAAGGTTAAAAAATATTTTTTCTCTTTTTAATGTTTAAAACGCTGTTTTTTTCGGATCAATTCATCCTTACCTTGAATGCCGCCGTTCTTACAGACCAATTTGAAAATAAATCGGCGCAAAGGCGGAAGGCTTAAGCCAGAGGATAGCACTGAGGGCTTTCTTCTCCTGGATCCGAATTACCTGATCTTTCTAACCGAACAGTCGGAAGCGATGGATTCACCCATGTATGCTGTGGCCTGGAAGATCCCCGTGAGTCGTCGTGATTTTTTCCAATTGCACTTTTCTCTTCTATGGTTATTGTTAATAAAATATATCTTTATATTACAAGATACGATAATAATATGAGCATAATCTATTGGTGCGTAAACTGATAGCTTTCACTTTTTAGTATTTATTTACCAATCAAATATTTTCCGACGCTGCCTCAGTTACCCATGATGAACCAACGCTACTGTAATGGTATGCATTTTACTTCTTTCCAGTGCTTAGACGGAGACACTTGGTCTTCTTAGAAGATAGTGACAGAGTTAAATTTCTTGCATAAATTATTTTGCCAATAACAGCCCACCAAAAGTGTACGGGAACAGAAACCCCTCGAAATACAAGTCCCTTTGCGTTAAATTCAAGGATCTTTAGATTTTTTGTTAAGGTACGGGGGAGGGTTACAGTTTGGGTAATCAAAAATTAGGTTGAGGGTCAGGAAAGTTAGGGTTCTGGTAATTTTTAGCGCAATGACACGCAAATATTTAACCTTCCTTGAATTTAACACAAGCCCACCTGTATTACCCGGAGCGACGTGTTCCATGTAAGCAATTCCATCCAGTGCATTTGTCAAATTCAATAGTTAAAAGTATTTACTACGCTATTTCTGCATTTCCAGTTTCTTGTTCACCTTAAAGATGATATGTGTTTTATCTTGCCCTGTTTGACTAACATATAAAACAATGGCAGTTGAGAACCTATTTACAAATTTCTGTCTGATGGTCTCCTGCTCAGTTTATCTAAAGCATAATGGGGATTATTTCGCACATTTTCAAAACCAAAATCGCAATAGGCGTACAACGAACTTAAAAATCAACTGCTTGTTAACCGTGTCCAAGAAAATTCACTATATTGTCCAAATTTGGCGAAAGTACGAGTTCGATTCATTGTGTTTTTACTTTATAAGTTACCCAAACGATTTTCACTTATAAGATGGAGGTCTTTTGATTTTCATATAATTTATTAAAACCTGCACATCGTGAAACACCGCATGGCCTTCCTTTTGTATGCAGGATTTTTGGGCTACTGGTTGAGCATTTTCTGGGAAGTAACTTAGCGTACTTCTAAGTGAATCTTTAAAATGTCCTGCTAGTTCTCTTAAGACTTACTAGATCTGAGAATCATCGCTTGTGCAGACTTTTAAAAACCGGCCTGGTAAGGCAAGGAATTATAAAACTCCCACCCAGGAAGAGTGGATATTATCGAAACAGAAACCCAACTCTTACCGGTATTCTGACCTTAACCCTAACTTTAGATTTATTACTAACCCTTATGTTAAACTGAAAACCAACCTAACTTTGCAAATAAAGCTACTCTCCCTAGAAATGGGGACAAGGCGTAGTGTCTTGTCCCCTCCGCCACCCAAAAAATATTAGTTTTCGAAAATGAGAAATAGTGGTGTGCTATGCACTACTCATATTTTATTTAGCTACCAAGAGGCTGACGGTGGACATAACTTAATATTTCGATTAACTAAAGTTACCGTATGGTGATGAACACTCACCAATTGCTAACGGAACTCACTCGCTTCGTTCTGCCTTGAGCCTCACTCTCGAGCACCGCCAGCAGCCGCACGGCAGCTATTAATCTACGCGGAAGATAACGTAAAAATACCAGGGAGACTGAAATGGCCATTTTTGGCGTTTTGGCTGCCATCAGACAGCGTACCATATTCCCGATCTGACCCCAGACAACAATCAGTCCGCTGCACATTCGGTTGGAGCGTTTAACTTCTAATTAACAGGTCCCTGGTTCGAGCTGCGGATGGTGCAACAACTGGGGTGGCTATAGCTGGTTCAGGAGGGTTAATGAGCCAGAAACGGTCATTCCACTCTCCCTTGTCTTTGTTGGCAATGTTCGTCCGTCTATAATTCTAGACGCAGTGCGGATGCTGTCGGGCATCGAAAGTGAGCCCCAAACCAGAACGGGGCGGAACCAACAACAACCAACCAACCAACAACCAACTAACCAACAACCATCCAACCAACCAATCAATAACCAACAACTGGGGTTGGCTATAGCTGGCTCAGGAGGGCTAATGAGCCAGAAACGGTCATTCCACTCTCCCTTGTCTTTGTTGGCAATGTTCGTCTGTCTAGAATTCTAGACGCAGTGCGGATGCTGTCGGGCATCGAAAGTGAGCCCCAAACCAGAACGGGGCGGAACCAATCGGTGTATGTTTAGCAAACAATGTCAATATTCCCTATCTAACCGGCAAGACAACGAGCCCGTGGCTCAGTGGTTAGAGCGTTCGACTTCTGATCAACATGTCATGGAATGGAGCCTCGGGTGGTGAACTAACTGGGCTGGTGAAGGCTAATGAACCAGAAAAGCCATTCCAATCTCCTTTGTCTTTGTCAGCAATGTTCATCCACCTCAATTTACCGTTCCCATCTCACCAATACCACAATACTACTAAAATATTATTTTCTATTACAAATCATGCATTCTGAGTAGAGTTACGGGTTCAATATTTATGAGGCACTTGACGGTAGCTTTCCCATCTGTCAATGAACTGTAACTGACGAATAACTCCGCTCTCAGTAACAACCACCCTTGATAAAGTCGGCTTTGTGACTTCAAATAGGGTTTGCTGGATTTAAATTTCACTCACACGTCCGGATAGCGCCTTGCCAGGGCACTTTTTTAGAACATTTTGGAACGCGCAAACATACCTTTACAGACCCCGCCTTTTTAAAAAGTAAACTTTCTGCTAGACAATTTTTTCTGCGTGAAATCCCACAGATCCCTCTGGCAGAAAAGCAACCTGGTAACTGTACTGTTATTGCCCTGGCGACTAATTTTACCTCTTTTTCCAGTTGTCGGATCTGCGCATACGCCAAAGTGACCAGAAGGAAATGGAAAATACGATGTTCGAGCTGTGGGATGTTGGGCACAGTGAGGATTCTATCAAATCAATTGTCAGGGTAGAGGCTGGCAGCGCGCTGAGTGCAGAAACCTGGCTGCAGGACTTGGAAAAAAGCATTAAATCGCAAGGTTAGACTGTTTCGTGATCCCCCTTGTTTGCTGAGTCATTCGGATCATTTTGATGACCATCCAAAGGTTCAATATTTGGTTAAGCCCCAAAAAGGAAACGTGCATACGTTGGATTAGCAATTCGTCTTTGAAACTTTTTGCATGTTCCTTAAACTACAATTTCGTTTGAGAGATTCCACTCCACAAATCCCCTCTAAATCTTATTTGCACTTGGTCATTAGGCCCATTCTGGGCATTTGTAATCAAGGGGGTGGTCAGCATATTCTAAATGCGGGAACTGTTAATTTTAGTAGATATGTGGCCGCGTACCTGCGTACCCTATGAAGTACTGCATTGCATTTACTTCTCTGCTGATGAACTCGAGAGGGACTGGGAAACGTCGGGTGAATGGGATTCTCGTTCACTGAACTGGCTTTTTCCCGCGTACTAGGTACCAGTCTACATAAAAGTGTCCTTAGCAGAGGCCGAAGGAGGTTGACTGACTCCTTTTTGTCAGCCAACCGCGCTCTAGCACCAACTAAACAAACACCTGGATCACGTGAAACCGGTTGGCATCGCAACCAATTAAAGTCACGTGGGGTGACGATAAAAAATCTGCGTTGTGGTTCAGCTAGTGTTGCCGATCTCTATCTCCTTACTTATCGAGAGAGCTCACAGCCTCAAGGCCCTGGGAGAAGATGCCTGAGACGGAAGCCTTAACTACCAGCAGTCGTGCTGCAGGCGCAGTTGTGTTTGGGGCTTTTCAAAAGTGCGCGTGCGCATGCGCGTAAACAAACGCCTCGTCACCGGGGTGCCACATACGCCGGCGTGTCTGTACGCGTCACCCCCTGGCAAGTCGCCTAGGCAATCCGGCCCCCGATCGAACTAAATGGCCCTGCCGTCCGCAGGCCTTCGTTCACGCGCTGCTACGATCAATGTGCGTGTGGGCATGCCAACAGGACTGGGCTCCAGTCCCGTCCCAGAGGCGTGCACGCCAATCAGTCCCGTGTGGCAGCAGCAGCAGCATCAGCACAATTTTAACCTGAAGAAAACAGTTGTCCGTTAGTTTCATCTGCTGGCGCCTGTTCGGGGGACACGCGCGTAAGGCAGAGCTGAGCTTTCTGATTAAAGCGCATATTTCCCCCCCCCCACCACTGAATCTAACGTATTCTCCAAACTGCAACCCCCCGCCCCCCAAAACGCCTCTCCCACCAGGTGTCAACCCTTTCCTCGACAAGGAAGCAATGGAAGCACACGAGACGGCAGACCTGGAGTCGCGCAAACGATACAGCCAGTTGGTGGAACTGGATGATTGGACGGAGGGTGAGAATCAGTTCAGCGAACTCTACTACGACGTGGACGAGCTTGTACAGTCTATTGACGGTGGAATATACGACCCGGACATTATCCTACATCAACTCACTTCCGTTGAAGGTACGTTTCTTTGTCCCTCGAAGTCATAGAACCGTTATTATGGTGTTTGTGGGGAAATTGCTCTATCGTTTGATTTCATCTGTAAGTGCGGTAATGTTTTGTCTTCTAGTAGATGCGAGCACGTGGCTTGTGTGCAGACAGACCTGCTTAACGTTCAAATTTTGTGACTTGTTTCCATAGCATGTACTCGAAATATTACAAGGTTCTTATCTTTCGAACACGTACTCATGTTCGAGGCGGCGTTGTAGTTAGAAACACAGCTGGGAATCAGAAATTTGGTAACCGGTGAATGCAGACTGAAAACAATTCTTTGTAACTGCAAGCAAAAAGTGATGGAACACTATCCTTGTTTGCATCCACGACGAGGATTTTCGATTCTGTCTAGAAACGCTAAATTGAAGATAATCTTGAAATAGGGTAAAGCCTATCTAAACCAGCGGAAATGTGAGACACAGGAGGTGGTCGAGAAGACGTAGGATGGGTTGCTGGAGCAATAGCTTTATTCTCCCGTTCCTGATAATATCTCTGATTGTGGGTTCGAGTATGAATGACATAATGTGAACAATTAATGATTTATTTGCGCTTACGGAGGGGCCTACTTTTAACAAAATCTTAATTGATTTTAGTAAAAAAAAAACAGATATAACCGGATGACATTTTTAAAAACCTCAAGCATCACCTTCTGGAAAGTCTTTTAAAATAATTTAACTTCATTCATGACGGGTTTACAATACTGTTAAGTCTTTTTTTACAAAAACGTGCTGATGTCATCTTTGTTTAACGGTCTTTCGGAGCTGAAAATGAACTTATTTAGTAGGAGAATCAGTGTAGGAAGGTGCCAAATGACTAGGACACAAGATATTAGGCGAAATTCCTTGACATTCACATTGCGTTAAAAAAAATTTAAATTGTTTGCTATTTTCACGTTTGTTCGTTAAATGTAAATCAACATTTTTCGACGTAAATGAGTCCACAAAAGAGGCTGCTTTCCCCCAACTTACTAATCTGTATTTATCCTCTAAAATATATTGTTTTAACGTATGCCTTATCGCATTGTAAGCTTAGCCAGTTAATGAACCAGTAAAAAATGTCCCATACTAAAATAATGCAATCGAAAGTCACGCCTAGCAACCAAGCGTGCACTTGCCATGCTCCCTTATCATGTTGGCATGAATAACTAGGTTGGTGTTAGCCAGATCACTATCCAAAGGCCAGTTGGCAAATTATCTGCACACAGACAATCTCATGTTTCCTGCCTCGGTCTTTTTGCTGTCGATTATGACAACCTTTAATTCTATACCTCCCTTTGTCTGGGTTAATTGTCCCATTATTACTAGTCATCAGTCGTGGACGTGCAAGAGCACACCCTAGTTTCACAGACAAACCTTTTGAGTAAATATTTGGATATCCTTTCTTCTTATGTTAGTTGCTTAGGAAAACTAAAGTTTAGTTTTTGTCATCTATCTCTATTTTATGATCACGTTTACAAAATTTAATAAAATTTTCTTCGTAGGAAAGGGGACTTTTTTGCCAACGTCTGCTGAAGTCATTCGTTTTCAGTCATTTCTTTTATTTCATGGCTTCCGATTTTTCTTTTAAAATATTTGTCTATACTCTAGTGTATTGTGCTTCATTGGCTAGGGAGCACTGGTGATATTACTTCCTTAACTAGACTGTCCTTGTTTTAATGCACCTGTACTCAATATGATGTTATTTGGCCGGTTGGTACACTCAGTTGCAAAGTGGTTTCTGCGCCTTGTTCATATTTATTCTACGCGAAACTGCATATGAGTGTTTAATAAAGGGTGCAACACTCTGATTTCTAAGTATACATATTTCAAATTTTGGACTCCAGTGATTTGATCGAATCCCTATTTGGCACAAACTGCCTTTCAAATCGAGTGCTTCACGTTCTAGTCTTGTGTCAGTGAATTTCACTATTTTGCACATTGATGATACGTTTTACAAGTCTGCCCTATGGGGGTATAAATATACAGCTAATTCAGAGAAAGCAAAATTCTAAGCAGCAGCATTTCGGAACGTAGTAGTAGTAGCAGTAGTTTATTAGTAGTGAGTAGTGTAGTAATGAGGTGGTGAGTAGTAGAGTGAGTAGTAGTAGTAGTAGTAGTAGTGAAAAGTGGTAGTATAGATAGTAGTGGTGGTAGTGGTGGTATTAGTAATAGAGTAGTGGTAGTTTAGTGAGTAGTAGCAGTGGTTGTATTGTGATGTAGTAGTGTGTAGTGATAGTAGTAGTAGTAGTAGTGATGTAGTGTAGTAGTGGTAATATGTGTAGTGGTAGTGAGAATTAGTGGTAGTAGTAGTAGTGGTAGGTGGTGGTAGTAGTGATGAATGGTAGTGAGTAGTATGTGGTGGTGTGAGTGTGGTGGTGATGTAAGTGAGTAGTAGTGAGTGGTGGTGGTAGTGATGGTGGTAATGAGGTGGTAGTAGTGGTGGTGGTGGTAGTAGTAGTGGAGTGATAGTAATAGTGGTATATGTGATGCAGTGGTAGTGGTAGTGAGTTGTTAGTGGTGGTAGTGGTGGTGGTGAGTGAGTGGTGGTGAGTGAGTGGTATTAGTGGTAGTGGTGGTGGTGGTAGTGAGTGAGTAGTGATAGTGAGTGAGTGGTGAGTGTGGTGAAGTAGATGTAGTAGTGGTAGTGGTGATGAGTAGAGTGAGTGTAGTAGTGGTGGTGAGTAGTGAGTGAGTGGTAGTGGTGGTGTGGTAGTGATAGTGGTGGTGGTGATGTATGGTAGTGGTAAGTAGTAGTGAAGTGGTGGTAGTGGTAGTATAGTGGTGAGGTAGTAGTGGTAGTAGAGTAGGGAAGTAGTAGTAGTAGTAGTAGTGGTAGTGGTAGTGAGTGGTGGTAGTAGTAGTGAGTGGTAGTAGTAGTAGTGAAGTAGTGAGTGAGTAGTAGAGTGAGTGGTGAGTGGTTGTAGTAGTAGTGATGATAGTGGTGTGTGTAGTAGTGGTAGTAGTGAGGTGAGTAGTAGTGGTAGTGAGTAGTAGTGAGTAGTGAGTATTAGTGCGTGAGTAATGTGATAGTGGTGTAATAGTTGATTGTAGTGGTAGTGATGATGTAATAGTGTAGGTTAGTAGTGAGTAGTGAGTAGTAGTAGTGAGTGAGTGGTAGTAGTGAGTAGTGGTAGTAGTAGTAGAGTAGTGAGTAGCAGTGGTGTGTTAGTGGTATAGTAGTAGTAGATTAGTAGTAGTAGTAGTAGTAGTAGATAGTAGTAGTAGTAGTGAGTAGTAGTGGTAGATGTAGTAGCAGTGGTTGATAGTAGTAGTAGTACTAGTAGTAGTAGTAGTAGTAGTAGTAGTAGTAGTAGTAGTGAGTAGTAGTGAGTGATAATAGTTGTGGTAATTAGTAGTAGTAGTAGTGGTAGTTGTAGTAGTAGTAGTAGTATATGATAGTAGTAGTATGTGGTAGTATGTAGTAGTAGTAGTAGTGAGTAGTAGTAGTAGTAGTAGTAGTAGTAGTGATAGTAGTGAGTAGTAGTAGTAGTAGTAGTAGTAGTAGTGATAGTAGTAGTAGTAGTAATAGTGAGTAGTAGTGATAGTAGTAGTGAAGTAGTAGTATTAGTAGTTGTAGTAGTAGTAGCAGTAGTAGTGATAGTAGTAGAAGTAGTAGTAGAAGTAGTAGTAGTATGTATGTGGTAGTAGTAGTAGTAGTAGTAGTAGTAGTAGTTGTAGTATGTAGTAGTAATAGTAAGTAGTAGTAGTAGTAGTAATGTGGTTGTGTATTAGTAGCATAGTTGTAGTAGTAGTAGTAGAAGTAGTAGTAGTAGTAGTAGTAGTAATGTAGTAGTAGTAGTAGTAGTAGTAAGTAGAGATAGATAATTATTAATGAGTAGTATGATAGAAAAGAAGTAGTAGTAATTAGTAGTAATAGTAGTAGAGTATTAATGAAGTAGTAGTAGTAGTGAGTAATTAGTAGTTTAATGATGTTAGTAGTAGTGATGACCAGTGGTAGTAGTAGTAGTAGTAGAAATAGTAGTAGTAGTAAGTAGTAGTAGTAGTAGTAGTAGTAGTAAGTAGAAGAAATTAGAAGTAATTAGTAGTAGTGGGAATTAGTAGTAATAGTAGTAGAAGTAGTGATAGTGATTGGTAGTAGTTGTAGTAGTAGTAGTAAGTATTAGTAGTAGTAGTAGTAGTAGTAGTTATATGGTAGTAGTAGTAGTAGTAGTGAGTAATTTGGTAGTGTTAGAGTAGTAGTAGTAGTAGTAGTAGTGTGAAGTAGTAGTATGTAGTAGCAGTAGTAGTAGTAGTAAGTAAGTGAGTAGACTGAAAGTAGTAGTGAGTAGTAGTGGTAGTGAGTGAGATTAGTAGTAGTAGTAGTAGTAGTAGTAGTGAGTAAGTGGTAGTAGTAGTAGTAGTAGTAGTAGTAGTAGTAGTGAGTAGTAGTAGTAGTAGTAGTAGTAGTGAGTAGTAGTAGTAGTGAGTAGTGAAGTAGTAGTA